>BDDC01000185.1:44156-91283 GCA_001662425.1 Chlamydomonas sphaeroides | reverse complement strand
GCCCCCCGCCCCCCGCCCCCCGCCCCCCGCCCCCCGCAGGCTGCGTGTACCGGTGCCAGTACCAGGGGGCGGAGGCGGCGGCCAAGCTGGTGGTCACACGCGGGCAGGTGGGACGCCAGCAGCCATGCATGGGGGCTGGTCTGTCCGGCAGGGCGCGGCGGCAGCCGGGATGTCACCGTCCCACATGCAATAATTGGTGCTGCGCTAGACCCGCCACAGGGGGTCTCAGGGGTAAACCTGTTCGGCGGGTCCGTATGTACATGGTCCTTTCGCACCGTAGCTACCCGCACGGGCCTGAGAGCAGCAGCGTCACGGCGCGCCACACCCCATCCATCCCTCTGCGCACACATGCTCCCAAACACCCCCCCTACGCAGACGGCGCGCACACACGCAGCTGGCGGCAGCCCAGGTGCGGCTATAGCAGCTGGTGCAGCAGCCGGAGCGAGCTGCGGGGGCTGCGGCATGCTTACATGTGCGGCGGCCGTCGAGCCGGCTGCAGGCGCTGCTGTGGAGGCGCTATGTATGCGACCTTACGTTGCTGATGCGGTATGCCGCTGCCTCCACAGCGTTGCTTTCATTGCTGCAAGCGAAACTGTCGATGCTCGATTCCGTGGCTGGCTGACGTACATCCCTGGTTACAGAAGTGCTATTCTCCACGTTTCCTACACCATGTCTAACCCTTTACATCACCAGTTACAAGATTGCATTTTTAACTGCTGTATTGAATACGCGTGTTCATAGTTACTTGCGTGCGCCATGCTGAACTCGACTCGGGCGCCGCAGTTCACAACTGTTCCATTTAGTACGTAGTTATCGCAAGATCCAGTCTCGTGTAGGCTGGCTGCGGGTCGCCGGGAAATAGAAAGACGTCCTAGACGTGCGTACGTCTGCCGCAAGCCGCACAGCAGTCGGCGGCGGCACTGGCGCGAGCGCTACGCACGAGCAGAGCTACTCAATTTGTAGCTGTGGCGTTCAATTGTATCCGCGAACCTGCGAACATGTTGCACTGAAGCATGGGCCAGCGCCGCGGCTTGGCACCACAGCGCGCGTGGGCAAGCGTGCTGCGCTTCTTTGAAAGCTGTGCTGGCCTACTGCCAAATGAGGCGGAGCATGGGACGCCACGGTCCCGTTGGCAGTACGTTGGAGCACGGGGACCAACTCGCTGGCCACAAAGGCTCGCCGCGCTCCCCCTCCGGCTGCTTGATGGTCTGCCGCTGATCCATCCGGCAGGGAAGTTCTTTCGCACGTGAGTGATGTATGCTTCATAGCGTGAATAGCGTTTGGGATTGGGGCTCGGCTTGAGGCTGTCGTAACCATACATGTTCCTTTCCGGTTTCAAGCCACCGGAAAGGCGGCCCACATCACGGCAGGCACGTCACCACGCACGGGCACACCTGCATGCTGTCACAAGCCGTCGCAAGCCGCCCTGGCCGCGCCCCTTGTACTGCCTGCGCTGCCCTGCCCCACGCACCCGCTTCCAGATGGAGCGTCGCCGTTCTGTGCTGCGCGCTGGCTGTGGCGATCGTGGTGCCGCTGCAGATCGCCTTCTCGCAGCTGCGGAGCTCAGAAGGCCTGGCCATTATCAGCCACATCACCAGCGCCCTCTTCCTGGCCGATGTCGTCGTCAACTTCCGGTGAGCCACGGGGCCCCGCCCCGTGAGCCTCACACCGACCCTAGGGGCAGCTACGGCTAGCCCGGTGGTGTAGGCATGCGCGCACCCTGCCTGCACATCATAGGCACACCACGCAGCACTCAGGCGCCAGCTCTGCAGTACCTCAGGCGTCGGCTCCGCAGCCACCCGCACAGCTAATGCTAACGGAGCCGGCACTGGCGCGGCGGGGCCCTGCTGCCGCCCCTCAAGCACTGACCCCTCACACCGTACGTGCGCTGGCCTGTCCCTCCCCTCCCCTTACCCGCCCTCGAACCCACCCCAGCACGGCCCTGATCACGCCCACGGGCGAGCTGGTCCGTGACGCTCGCACCGTGGCTTTGGCCTACCTGAGGGGCATGTTCCTTTTTGACCTCGTCTCCGCACTGCCCTTCGAGCTGCTTGCACCGGCCGGCAGCGTGTCCGTCACCATATGGCTGGTGCGCGGCCGGGGCGGGGGATTCAGAGGCAGTCGGCATTTAGCGTGAAGCAGCCGTCGGCGCCAGGAATCGCGCCGACCGGCCACTACGAGGATACCCAGCGAGGCCCCCCTGCCGCCATCCCGCTCCCTTGCCGCTGCCGCCGCTGCCGCAGGGCCTGCTCAAGCTGGTGCGCCTGGTGCGGCTGGTCAGGTGAGGACAGCGACGCCAGGGATGGGCCGGACGGGGCTGCAGCGCGGGCCGGCCGCTGCCGTGGGTAGCTAGGGCAGCCCCTCACTCACTCGTCTCTTGCAGCACTAGTTCCTAGATAGCAGAACACAAGCCTCGCTGTGTGGCTGCTGCCTGGCCCCCGCTCCCAGGCTGCTTAAGGCCGCGGGCAGCAAAGTTGGCAACGTGGTTAGCATGGGCCGACTCATGCTGGGTAGGCCGGGGGAGCGACCGGGCCCAGGGCGCACCGACATGGCACGCAGCGTGCTGGCACGAACCGCAGACGACAACATAACACCCGGCTGAGCTGCCCCCTGTCGCCGTGCAGGCATGTTGCTCACCGCGCACTTTGTGGCGTGTGTGTGGCACTTTTCGTATGAGCAGCGAAAGGGTGAGGGCGCGTGCGCTGTCAGCGACAAGTGCACGCGTTAGGGTGGCTCAAGCCCCCGGTAGCGTCCCGGTAGTATGATGCCCTTGCGGGCCGTCTCTATGTGGTGCGGCGGTCGCTCACAGTGGAGTCGAATGGCGCAAGCATCAGCTAGCGTGCCGGGGTGGCCAGCGCACTTTATATAGTCATAGAAGGTACGCTAGCCGGGCGGCGGGGCCGTCTGCGGCGCAGCACACCAGGCGCTCCATCCAGGCCAGCAATGCAGTCCGGCAATCGGCCCTCACCACTCCGGCTCGCTCCCATCACTCTGGTGCGCCCTGCCGCGCTGCCCTGCCGCTTGCTTGGCTGTGTCAGACTGGACCTGGGTGTACAACACGTCGGTGCATTGCGCAGTAGTCAGCGGCCGCGCGTCAATGGACCGCTCTGGAGGCGTGCACAGCGTTGCGGCGGAGTACATCTTCTCCTTCCACAAGGCCTTCCTGCTGCTGCTGGGAGACCGGCCGGGTGAGGCCCGCAGGGATGGATGCGGGACGGGCGAAGCAAGGGGACGGGTGGCCAGCTAGGCCAGCACAGCGGCCTCGGCGGGGCTTGCCGTCCCAAGGGGCAGCGGCTGCCTGGAGCCAGCACATGCAGCTGTAAGCAATAAGCTTGGCGGCGGCACTCCGTGACATCCGCGGACAGCTGTTGTGTCTTGCAGCAGCTGGCGCATGTGCTGTGGTCGCCCTACCTGTGTGATCAGGATCGCCTGCCGCGCCCTTCGCCCGCCCCCTTTCCGCCACTGCTGTTTCCTCCCCGCACCCCGCAGATGCGTTCAACAACGTGGAGCGGCTGCTGGTGACAGTGGTGCTCATCGCGGGGGCGCTGTTCTATGCCGTCGTGGTGAGCAGGCTGGCAGCGAGGACCAGGCAGGCAGCGAATCGGTTGCTGTGTTGAGGGGCTGGGCTGCCGAGGGGTCTCCTGGTCGGCAAGGGGCCGCGCTGCTCGGCAGCGCTGCGTCAAGGGCACCTCCGCGTGGCCCAAGCGAGCTCATGATGGCCTAGACGGCCACAAGCAAGGGCTGCAACACAGGCCGCCAGCGCCGCGGCAGCACAAGTGGCCCTGCACCGGAACACCCAACGCACCTCGTGCGCGCCTGCCTTGCCGTGTTTGCTTGATGCCTGCTGTACCTGCTGGCTGTGCCCGTGCCTGCGTGTCTCGCCAGGTCGGTACCATGTCGCTCCTAGTCGCCAACATGTTTGCCATCTCCAGCCGACACAAACAACGAGCCACCATGGTACGCAGCAGTCGCGCTGCAGGGGCGGCAGGGGCTATGGATGCATTGTCGGGGTCGCAGGATTGCAGGGCAGGTTATTGAATCAATTCTCTATATTTCATTGCACACCGGGAACCACCCAATAGAGTAGCCAGACGCTGCCGCTGCCTCGGAAGTGTGCATGCCATGACGCCACTGCCGCTGCCTCCCGCTGCTGCCGCCCCCTGCCGCTGCCCTTCCCCCGACCCCGCCCTGTTCACCACGCACTGCGCACCCTTCCTTACTTCCGCCCAGGTAAGCGACGCGCTGCGCTACAGCGGTGCGCCCAGCGGCATGCTGCACGACCTGGCGGACTACCAAGGCTACCTGGCCACACACGAGCACCCGGGTGGGCTGTGGGGAGGGAGGGGCTGGAGACAGGGCGGGGCGGGAGGGGAGGGGATGCGGGGCCGCCGGCGCACTGGAGGCTGGGCTGGTCTAATATCTTGACCGCAACGTACGACCTGGAGGCAGCCGCATGGCCCTGCTGCGGGTGCGGCCGGGCGATGCCACGCCAGCAAGGCAGGCAGCCGCATCGCTGCGGGCTTGGGGTGAAGGGCTGCGCCGCTGCCTGGGCAGCCAAGACTGGCCACCCAGTGCCTCGCTCGCTGGCCATACTGTAGTCCAACTCCGGGGCGCCCCTGCCTGCTGTCGTCGCTCGCCCCCCAGGCGCGGAAGGTGTGGCGTTTCTGCAAGAGCTGTCTGTGGGGCTGTACGCGGACACCATGGGCCGCCTGTTTGGACCCATGCTGTCAAAGGTGCGCAACAACATGGGCCGGTGGGCCGGTGCGGCACAGCAGCTGCTGCAGCGGTCTATCGGCAGACTGCGCGAGCCCTCGCTCCGTCCTGCTCCGTCCACGCCTGCCCCGAACCGACACCACTCCTTTCGCGGCTCGTACACATATGGATCTCGCCCTCCATCTTTCCCTCATACCCTTATCCTCATCGTGCCTGCGCGCCGCGCTGCAGGTCCAGCTGTTTGCACACTGCGAGCGGGCCTTTGTGCGGCGGCTGGCGCAGGCCTGCCGCCTGGCGCTGTACATGACGGGGGACGTCGTGTACGACATGAACTACGTGGGGCACGACATGTTTGTGATATGGAAGGGCGCCGTGGGGCTGGTGGGCCCCGACGGCAACATAGCCGCGCTGCTCGCCAGTGGGGACCACTTTGGCGAGCTGGGGCTCATGGCCGCGCACTGCCCCCGCTTCCACCGCGCCGTGGTGCTGAGGCCCAGTGACCTACTGCTGCTCAGCAGATTGGACCTTCAGGCAAGGCCGTAATACTGAGCTAAATGCTGCTCATGCATGGAGACAGGTGCCGCAAGTTTGCGAGTTGTCGCGTGCCATCACATCCGTCCTCACCTACCTACCCCACCTACCCCACCTCACCAACCCTCACCGACCGGCCCTCACCGACCCTCACCCCACGCCCATCTTGGGTTCGCCGTGCGTGTTGGACCGTACGCTTGTTGTAAGAGTGCGATAGCAATCAACATAGCAATGTGAGACTGTCGGTGATTGGATGGCTGCCTCCCCCGCCACCTACCCCTGCCCACCTTCATGTAGAGCGCCATGAAAGACTATCCCGAGAGCGGCGAGCTGGTCAAGGAGCGTGCCCGGCTGAGGGTGGAGGACCATGAGGCGCCCAGCAACATGTGGGCGGCGGCTGGCGACATGATGGATGGAGACGCAGAGGAGGCGCTGCCCGAGCAGTGGCAGCACGCGGGCTGGCAGCGACGCGGCAGCGCCACTGGCGGCAGCAGCAGCAGCAGCAGCAGCAGCAACAGCAGCAGCAACAGCAGCAAGGGAGGCGGCAGCAGCCATGCCCGCGGGCTGCAAGTCGTGCAGGGACACGGCCTGGGCTCCAGCCCCTCCCAGGAGGCCCTGCCCGAGCGCATGCAGGCCTCGGAGCAGGAGCACAGCGAGCACACCAGCTGGAGGCGAGCGCGGCAGCAACGAGCAGCCGCTAGCGCCCCGGGCAGGGGGCAACTGCATGGCGGCGGCCGCGACCCACACGTAGCCCCCCGCCAGCCGGCGGCGAAGCAGCAAGCGGCCCTGGGCAGGCCAGGACCTGTCGCGGAGTCGCAGGAGGAGGCGCCGCTAGCAGGCAGCTGCCGCACGGCGATCCAGCGGCTCAGCTCCCGCAACCAGAGGCCGCCTGCTGGCGAGGGGCTGTCCCCCAGGCGGCTAGGCGTCCAGCCAGCCAGCCCTGGCCTCGCAGCAGCAGGTGCCGGGGAGGGCGGCGATGCCGACGCCTCGGCTCGGCAGCCCGCCGAGGCGCTGCTGCCCCGGCAATGGTCATTGGCTTTGCACAGGGCCCTGTCCGTGGGTAGCCCCGGCGTGGGCCAGCCTGCAGCGCAGCGGGCCCGTAACAGTCCGCACCTGGCGGCCCCCGGCTCGGAGTCCCCCACTCCGCAGCCATGCCGCCACACACCGCAGGCGCATGGCGGAAGGGCCTGCCGCCGCACGTCTGGCCTGTGGCTGGACACGTTCCTGCAGGAGCTTGAGGCGCAGGAGGCGCGCACCGCCGCATCCAGCGGCCAGGACGCCTCGGGCTGCCCCCGCACTTCGACAGCGGCGGCCAGCAGAGCCGCCCCCCGCGACGTCAGCCGGCTGACAAGCCCTCTAGTGTCACAGCCACGCGGGCCCCACCACTTGGACGACACGCTCGGGGGCCACCCTGTGTCGCATGACGAGCCGGGCTCCAGCCTCGAACGGGCGCTGCAGATGGCCGCACGGCAGCAACGGGGCGGGCCGGCCACGTCGCCTCTGGTGCCGCAGCCAGGGCTGCGGCCCGTAGGCTTGCGGCGGTGGCCCTCCCAGTCGTGCCAGCTCACGGCCGCCACCGGCAAGGTCAGCTTTGCCAAACGCGCTGGCGATGCCGCGGTACCAGGTCCGGAGGCTAAGGGCGACAGCTCCCCGCGCTCCTCCTCCTCCTCCTGCTCCATCCAGCACATGGCGGAGGCAGACGAGCTGGAGGACTGGGAAGCCAGCCTGCCCGCCACCGCCGCACGCCTCACACTCGCGGCACCCGGCAGTTCACCCGCCGCACACCGCCTGCCGCTAGCACGGCCGCACGGAGCCGGAGGCGCTGGCCCGGCGCAGCTCCGGATCAGCATTCAAGGGCGGCAGGGGCCCAATCAGGTGGCCACTTTCACAAGCAGCCGCAGCAGCCAGGACTGGGTCGTCCCCAGCGGCTCCCGTCGCTCCATTGGCAGCAACTCGCCGATGCACCTTCGCCTCGGCCACAGCCACAAATTCCGGCGCTCGGTGGGGGGCCAGGTGCCTGCTGTGTCCGCACTGCGCTGCACTCGCGCCAGCTCAGTGGGCGCAGCGCTGGGCCTGCGCGGCAGTGGCTCGCAGGTGCTGCTGGAGGGCGGCCGCAGCAACGGTCTGCTGCAAGGGATGACCCGCACTGCCTCCTCGCGTTCCTCGTCTTCCTCGGGCAACTGCTCCTGGAGCGGCGAGGGCACGGCCAGCCAGGAGGAGCGCCGCAGACGCCGGCGGACCGCGCGCAAGGCGGCCGCCCACGACCTGCAGCAGCGCCTCCGGGACAGCGAGCGACGCTGGGAGGAAGCTCTGGCGAACCCGTTGAGCGTGAGTAGCTGCGTGAGAGGCTGGTGGCCGCCGGCGCCACATGCTGCCGAGCAGTGTGGGCAGCAGGGGGAGAAGCGCGTAGGTGCATGCGGCCGGCCATGTGCCAGCGCTCGCTCCGTGCAAGTCCTCTGCGCACCTCCACCAGCCTCGGCTCTGGGGCACGCGCCGCCCGCGGCCTGTGCGGCTCTGCCTGGGCGGGCGAGCAGCCAAGTGCTGTGCAGCGCTTTCCCCGCAGCAGCGCTCGTGCATGGCTGCACCGCCGCCCCGCCCTGGCCGAGCTGACCCGCCCAACTGACGTTATGGCCGCAGGTGCCTGCGCTGGAGAGGGCCATCCACAAGCTGGCGGGGCAGCTGGTGGAGGGGCAGCTGCGGGCCGGGCTGGAGGCGGTGGTGGCGGGGCTGGAGGCGCTGCAGGGTGTGTGGGGCCGCAGTGGGAGGGACGGAGGGAAGGGGGACACGAGGAAAGGTGGCACGCGATGGTGAGGCGTGTGGGGCACAGCAGGGCAACCGCCCCAAGCATGCTGCCAGCTTCCACGAGGCCACGTGGCGGGCTGCCCACGCTCTCTCCCTCGGCTCCTGCAGGCAGCCTTGACGGCCTGGGTCAGGGCCTCACCACGGCCGACTCGCGGCTGGAGGCGCTGGAGGCGGTGGCGGCAGGCGGCCGCACTGGCGACGCGGCGGCCGCGTCGCACATTAATGTGCTGGGCGTGCGCGTCGAGTCGAGCCGGGCAGCACCGAGCGGGCGGCGGCTCGCGGCCGCTGGCGAGGGGGCCGGCGTCTCATTCGCCAGCGTCGCTTCTCAGCTGATTATGAAGGCGCGGGGCAAGACCGGCAGCCAACCGGCGGCACGGGCGGGTCCGGGCAGCAAATGGAACGTGGCGCTGCGGCTGCTGTCGGAGTCGGCTGGAGCCGACGAAGAAGGGGAAAGAGGAGGGTCTATGACCGTCGAGCCGCGGCAGAGCGACCCCATGGTGGGGGATGCCGCCGCTGCCGCCGGCACGGCCGCCGTGCCCCGCGCTGTGGCGGAGCGGCTGGCAAGCAGCAGCGTCCCGTCTGAGCAGGCCCTAGCCCTGGAGCGTAGTGGAGACAGCGCTTGACGCCCGGTCACTCCTTCTTGAAGGCCATCCAGCCGACGGTTCCGAGCCTGCCTGTCGTCGCGGCACATCCACTAGAAGCAGCAGCTGTGGGAGGCGCTGCCACGTAGCGTGCTTCTCAAGTTCGTGAGCACTCCGGTCAATGGGCGGCCGCCCGCGTGCGTGTTGCGACGCCAGGGCTCCACAAGCGGGCAGGACTGTCGTGTCGTAGCTTCGGTGATGCGCAGCGGGAGGATTACTGGATGGCGCCTATCTAGTCGACGTGAATTTGTATGGCAGGCTTCTATTATGGGGGCCACTACTACCCATAATGACAGTTGCATACAATGCAACATTATTACATCGTCCCATCAATGATGAATTGCTCTGCGCCGGCTTCATGTTTTACGATATATAGATGTGGACATGTATGACGGTCGCCGGGAGGCCGGTGTAGCCGGTGACGCCGGCAAGGCCGGTGCCATCCAGTGTGCTGTGAACAACATGAATCAACGCGTTGTGAGGCGCACGCACGTTTGCGAACAATGTCATTCCTGGCTGGCGTGCGGGCTCCGTCCTTGATCTGCTTTGCACGCGAGGCCGCGACATACAAGGGTGATGACGGCCTGCTGCCTGCCGCTCCATCCAGCTGGTCAGAAGCGGAACATAGCAGAACTCCACACGTGCGCGATCCAAGATCTAAACAAGTTCAAGCAAGGTCTGCGCCATCACCAAGGGCAATCCGTGCCAGTCACTTTCGACTGAACACGTACGATTGGGGGCAGGCCGTCTCGCCTTACCCGACAGTCTCGGCATAAGCAATAATCTATCGTCGTGACGTTTTGCGTGGTCACAGGGCTCATATCTTATATCGGGGACGGACCGGTCGAATCCCTGTTGATTGGTGCGTGCTCGCTGTGGGACCACCCAATCAACCGGTGGCGTTGATCAGGGTCGGGACTTGGGTGTTGCAATGAAAGGATTGGCCAGGGGTGCTTTCATATCTTCCCCGGACCGATGGGGCCATCGGCCGGGCCCTGCATGTACCGATCAGGGCCTCTTGACTCGTCTTGACCGATCCATCCATGGCTGGCGTCGGCCAAACGGCCGGATAATTAGTGTTGTCGGTTTAATTAGAGCGTGCATCGGTCGCAAGGGTGCCCTGGGTTATTAGCTGTCAGGCCGATCAGAGCACGCACCGGCCACATGGCCTAGAGTGCAGGCTAGCAGGTGCACGGCTTACTTGGCATGATACCGAATAGGGAATGGGAAGTACTGGTCCGCGCCGGCTGCCCGACCCGCCGCGCTGCAGCCTGCCGGTACTCAGCCCAGGACACCGTAGAGGCTCTGTCGTTGGCATGGGGGCAGGCTATCTAGCAGCGTGACATGATACATTGCCACGTTGAACCCAAATGAGGGCACCGTGGAGCACGTCCGCACCTGGGCAGCACCCTGCTGTCAGATAGCCAGGCCCGGCCCCAGCCAAACCATGCCCGGCACATGTTAAGGGACACCCGGCGACGGCTGCACGCGCATGCAGGTGAGACAGTTGTGCGGCCACTGCTCGCTGCTATGCTACTGCTGCTGCTGTTGACGGCCGGCGCCGCCGCATTCACTCGGAGGCGGCGGCGGAGCAGTTAGTTGTCCACACTGCTAGCGACAGTGTCAGCATCGGCGTGACGACAGCCTTTGCTTGCTTATCCCTCGGTTGTCGTTGCCGCCAACGGCGTCTCGAGGTCATCCGCAACAGGTAGGGGCCGGCGCGGCGATGCTTACTCCCGTCAGCAGCAGCCCAGCGTCGTTGCGGACGTTGGCGCCGTAGGCGGCGGCGGCGCTGCTGCTGGAACGTACGCGGTGGCGCGCCGCCGCCGTCAGAGTCAGTAGTTATGTGAGAAACGCCGGCATCGGTGCCGCCACCGACACCGTCCAAGAGGTCCAGAAACGCCGAGTCCAATAGGGTCTCAAACAGAGGCAATCAGAGGCACGTGCTGGCTGGTGCCGCCAAGGCCAGGGCGCGCGGCTGCGGCGCCGCCGCCGTTGGCATTGGTGACGTCGGCAGCTTAGGCTTTACTGGCACAGCCAACAGACTGCATGTCCCACGGTTGTCGGCGGCGTGCACGAGGTCCACGCTGCCGCCCGGCCCGGCGAACGTTAATGCAGGAAAGGACACAGAGCCGGCGGTCGACAAGCAAGAGCTGCGTGTCGAGGTTGTGGCGGCCGTGTGTACCGCGCCCGTCGCCCTCGTACGAGTCAATAGAGCAGCTTGGGATAGATCGCGCCCAAGTAAGCTGCGGGCGGGTATGGCGGCGAGGGGGCTGCCACACACCGCCGCAGCGTTCGTTTTGGTGGATGTGGCGGAGTCCATCCGGGTAGTCCGGGGCGGAGCGAGACCGCTGCAGTACTTGTAGTACTTGGCGTCTGCGAGATCGGCTTCGTCTTGGCGTCAGGAGCAGGCTGGAGCGGCTGGCGCGCAGTTAGAGGTGCAGCCAATGCGGACCGCCGGCATGCGAACCGTGCGGCCTGCGTGACTTGGGGCCTGCAAATAAACACGCACAGCATGGCGCGGTTATCATATCAGCGGAAGCAGTGGTACGAGCGCCCTGTCTTCCAAAGTGACCAAACGATAATGACATGCATACTATACATAAATGCAAAAACCTGCGCACCGTCAGCGCTCGCAAGGGAAGCCGGCTGTCGAGATTGGTCGGCCGCCGTTTCGGTAGTGCCAGCAATAGACGACCTGAACACAGAGCGGGAAGCAGGCAAGAGCCAGCACATTGGTTGCTTGATGCCATACATGTATGGTGCTCGCTTAGCGACTTGCAAGTACGGCAGTAAGCGGCGGGATAAGTCAGGTATCACGACGACGACGCGGACGTACAAGGCGCCTGTCTTACAGATGTAATGTTACACGCAACAGCCAACTCAGCCCCCAACACTGCTATGCTTCCGCTTGGCACCGCCAGCTGAGCCTAAGCTCGGCCGCTTGCCGTGACTGCCGCCCCGGCCGCTGACGATCGGCCCCAACCCGGAGGTGGCAGCGGCGGCGGGCCCACCCAGCTGGCCCTCGCCGTCAGGTCTCGGGGGGCGGCGCTAGCAAGCTTGCCGCGGCTGCGGCCGCTGCCGCCGCTGCCCGGCGGCCCTGGCCCTCCGCTGCCGCCGCCATCGCCCCCGCCGTCGCGGTCCCCGCCGGGCCAGCGGCGTGGCGGGCGCCTCAGGGCAGGCCTGCCACCGTGCTCGCCCGCCGTGAGCCGGCAGACGGTCGCACAGCGCATGTTGAATGCTGCGTTAACATTGCGCGCCTTTTGGTGTGCTGTATTACAGCAAGATCAGTGGCGGTGGGAGGGGAGGGGGCGGGGACGGGACGTCAGTGTATTTTGGGTGCGTCATAGCACGGCAACGGCAACGAACAGACGTAGCTTGTCCACAGCCCCAGCTCAGAGTGTTGCCCAGTACCTTGCCCGAGCGCCGAGCTTGTACCCGAGCTTACCCAGTACGTCTCGCGGTTGGCGCACACTTGAACGCCATGAGCGTGCGGTCCATTGTGGAGCTGCGTCTGCGAAAGGCACCGCTCCTCGCACCTACCTTGCGCAAAACTGCACAACCCGATACAGACGCAAGTAACCCAGATTTTAGTCAACCGACTGCAACGATCCATCCTACCTGGCTGGTGTCGTAATCATCAATGTACATCACCAGCCTGGTATGCTGCGTCCCCAGCAGGTGGCGCAGCTAGCGCCTTGTTGGGGCCGCGGCTCTGCCTGCTTATGCAGCTGCCGTACCCCGTGGT
Organism: Chlamydomonas sphaeroides; assembly: GCA_001662425.1. Lineage (NCBI taxonomy): Eukaryota > Viridiplantae > Chlorophyta > Chlorophyceae > Chlamydomonadales > Chlamydomonadaceae > Chlamydomonas > Chlamydomonas sphaeroides. Next base: position 78,848 of record BDDC01000185.1, on the reverse strand, counting down.
GGCGTTGCCCCTGCGTGCGGATGGGCAGGTGCATGTTCGGTTGTCCACCAACAACCCCCGTCGTCAGGCCAGCAGCCACGACTCGAGAAGCCTCAGCTCACCAGCCAATGACCACGCCCTCCTTTTCCCGACCACGGCAGAGTCGGTCGCCGCGCCACAGCATGCAATACCTGGCATTGCGACGGAAGCAATGGTCCAGAGGACAGCAGCAAGGAGCCGCACGCGTCATTCGCCGTCGCGCCGCCACACAGCCCACCCGTGCGTACGTGACGCTCCGCCACGGGGCCCGGCGACACTCGTCCCGCGCCGGCCCTGCCTCGCGCTCCACGCCCCCATCCACGACATCCCTGCCGCGCCCCCAGGTGCCTAGCCACGACCCGGAACGACCAGGTTGTGAGAGCCTGACCTTCACGCTGGTACTTGCGTGGCTCGAGATAGGGTGGCACAAGACTGTGGAAGTAGCTATGGCACGGTTAGACGTTGTGCAAGGCGCACAGGCGCTCGCGATGGCTCACACGGCTTGCAAGGCCTATCTCGTCACGGTACTCAGCAGTCGGCCAGCCCACACGCTCCGTCCGCTCGCCGTTGCTCACACGGCTCACAGGCACTCACCATGGCTTACATGGAGCTGCACGCAGGCTTCCGAATCCATCCGCGGCCCCCCTGCGGGAGGGGCCCCCCGCGACGTGGCTGTGCGTATGAAAGGCCACATTCCAGCCGCCGCTGGAGGCTAGGGACGGGACGGGGTTATGGGGGTGCGCCCCTTGTTGCGGAACACCGTGCCGCACCGGCGCAGGCACCCACGCACCCAAGCAAGCCGGTCGTAAGCGCCGGTGGAGCGACGCTGCAACCCCATTCGTTGTTTACGTACCTGGCATCAAAGTCGCCGCTGACAGCGCAATGAAAGCGCTGGTGTCCCCGGGACTGAGTGACCTCACCCAGCATACACCTGCTCGCGGGGCAACATAGCACTAGAAATCCTGCACTAGATGCTTGCCCGTCGTATAGGGCGGCGGCGGCGGCGGCGGCCAGCGCGGCCGCGACTCTATCTGGGCATCCACCGTGGCGGCCGCCGCTGGCATGACGCGTGTAGCCTTCGCACCCGCCCCTCGGCCCGTTCGCACTCCGTGGACCCAATTCACCAAAGCACCTCCTGTGACCTCCCCCAGACATCTGGGCGCTCACCATCCCATCCAACACCGCACACCCCCACCCCAGGCATGGGGGCCTGGGCTGCTGGCTCGAAACTCGCAAGACCAGGAGGTCCTCCTGCGCAGGACCTCTCCTTCCTTTCCACTGGACTCACTTCGTTCCTCGGCTAGCTCCACCACCGAGCCCCCTACCTGGTTCGTCATCGAACGCTGCCCCTCGCAGCAGCCCCGCGGCTTACCCATGGTACTGCAGACTTAGGTAGGAGGACTCCTCTTGGACACCGGTACATGGGGTCCCAGTAATGTGCAGCGGGGTAACGTTGAGAAGGCCGGAGCGCGGGAGTACGGATGGAGCACAGTGGGACTAGGGCCAGGCCTCGAGTCCCACGTCAACGGCACGTTGATTCTGCGCGTTCTGGGGCCGTAGCTGGTTTCAATCCATGGTGTTAATCACGACAGACAGGGCATGATGGCGCTTTATTCAACCGCCGTTGGGGTGCGACTGCCCGCGAGCGCACTGCCGACTGGGACCCAGGACGTTGAGCGGGTTCAAGGGGCAGCCTTGGGGCGGACGCGGGGGGCGGCATGCGGGAAGGCAGTGGCGTGCCCTGGCGGGAACAAGGATACAAGGGACAGTGGCGTGTTGCGTCGGCAGGGTCTGGTGCCTTCTGGTGCTCTGGCCGGTGTTGTTGCTTAGCCTGCGTGCACAAGCGATTAGCGGTCAAACGCCTGTTGACGTCTTTTGATCAGGTTCTAAACTTTGATAGATCAAGCGCTGTTGATCCCGTTGATCCGGCTGTTAGCGCGAAACCTGACGCGGCGGCCGCCGAAGCGGCCACAATACGTGCCGCAACACAACACTAACGCGGACCCAGCTGCCAGGTAGGCAAACGCCAGTGGGGGTCCGCAATTTCAGCGAGGGAGCAACCTCAGGCCACCTCTGGGGCCCCTTCCGGTCGCTTCGCTCGCGCGCCCTCTGCGCAGCTCATCCGCCCGTCCACTTGCCCGATATCTACCATCTATGCAGGTTCCTAGCAGCGGCGCAGCATGCGCTGCAATCTGGGCGGCGGCCTGGAATCAAGGCCGTCAAGTCGCCGACTCTCGGACTCTCCGACTCGGGTTTGCCAGCCAAACGGCTCAGGCATGCCCGGGGGTCAGTTGGTGGCCGTTTCGTTGGACAGTGACGCCATGGCGGCACCACCTGTGCTGCCTTTGCTTCGACGATGTCATCGATTGCGATATCTCGTGCATTTTCTGTTAGTGAACGGGGCGTAGTTAGGAGCTCCTGCTGGGCGCAAACCGTTTGATCGGCTCAACTACAGGGCGGCGCGGGGAACAGTGCGGGGACGGGCGGCGTCGGCACGAACCCGACGCTGACCGCGTCGATAACCCAAGCGCAAAAGGCGACACCTATCTGCCCGTTATGTTTTAAAAACGATGTTGCAGCGTCGCTTAGCGCGCTAGGCGAGCGGATGTCACTCCAACATTATTTTCGCTTCTTGATAGCGCTGATACTTCTGGTCATCAGAGCTGATGGTTGCAGCTTAAACAGCACAAACGAGACCACAGGAAGCCATTGCACGGTGACAGTGCCGCGGCTGGGACCGCCGGGTTGGTTAAACGGCAATAGCGTCATCCAGCAACGGAATCCGGCGACATGGCTTGGACTCGAGGGGGCCGCGTCAGTGAAGGATTTCACAATTACGCTGCCGGCATGCGGCGAGCTCTGGGCGCTGGCCGCATGGGAGTGCTCTTTCGTTCTCTCAACGCGCTGGCCCAGCCCTGGCTTACAGGTAAAGAAACCACGGGCACCCATGTTGTCCGCACCGACGTTGCTCGGCACGCCCCGTCAAATGGACCCGTCCCACGCCGCAGGCCGGCGCGGCCTTCCTCTTCTACCGCTGGCTTGAGGGTCCCAGCTCCTCTGCCGAGCGCCTGAATGTCACCTGCCCGCCTGACGACTGGGCCGCCCGCGTCGCGGCCAACGCCGGCATGTCGCCATGCGGCACCGCCAGCGTATCCACGGGCGCGGACCTGGTCGCAGCACTGCAGCACCTGCAGCCGGGCCACGAGCGCATCCTCGTAACCTTGGATTCTAACGTGTCCCTGCCAACCGAGCCCACGCCTCAGCGCGGCCAGCCCACCGACCACGACACCAATCCCTTGATTCGCATCTATCGGAACACGACCCTGGCCGGCGCCGTGCGCCCTGCCGTGGGCGGAGGCGGCACGGAGCTCGATGTGCGGGGCCGGAGGAATGCATTCGGCCTGCGCACGGCGGGGCCAAGGCCCGCGGGCCAGCCCGCACCCGTGCTCGTGCTGTCGGACCTCCACACGGTGCGCCCGGGGCGCTACGGCACGCAGCGCTTGCCCGCCCCTTGCCTGAAAGCTCTTCCGCGTGGCTTGGTTTAGCTACATGGCTGCATGGTTTCGCTACAGTGACCTCATCACGAGCTGCCACGCCACTGCTGCCTGCGCCATCCCTTCCACGCCACTTTCCTTTCACCTAGCCTCATGGACTCAAGCCAGCGCGCTCCGCATCCCTGCATTGCGCCTTCCTCCCTCGACCCCAGGTCAACATGCCGCAGGGGCCGCCCGACACCTGGCCCGTGGGCCTGATGACCGGATGGTGGGCGCCAAGGGGACCTTGGGGCAGGCGTGCTGCATCTGCGCCCTGCGGGCTGGCGGCCTATGGGCTCGCCGCCTATGGGCTCGCCGCCTAGGGGCTCGCCGCCTAGGCGCTCGCCGTCTAGGGGCTCGCCGCCTAGGGGCTCGCCGCCTAGGGGCTCGCCGCCTAGGGGCTCGCCGCCTAGGGGCTGAATGCGGGCCGCCTCAGCCACCTCCCAGGGCGCCGGATCAGAGTCCACTCAGCTTTGTGGGGGCGCTCCTCCGGCTCCGCTGTTGGCCAGACCACACCCCCGTGCCTATGTCCGGGCTGAGCGGGACGTCGTGGCCCGTGCCCAGTGCCCGGAACAGGCATCGGCGAACGGTTGTAGCCGTGCGCAGGGAAGGCATGGGCGCTGTGGCGGTTAAGGGCGGCGCCGCCTCGAAGGCCGCACTGGCCGCCCTTCATGACCCTCCCCTCCCGAGGCTTGATGCAGCGCGCTCACCATCCCAACACCGCACACCCCTCGCCCCTCCCCTCGCCGCACGCTTCCGGCGCGCAGGTTCGACTACGTGGGGCGCGACAGGTGCGCCCGGGTGATGGGGGGCAAGGTCTGGACCTCACACGCGGTCTGCGCGCACAGTACCGTCGCCACCTGGCGCCGCCCATGCCCGCCGCACCCGCCCTGACCGCTGTCGGCACCAACGTCGGAACCGTCGCGGCGTCAACCCATGCTGCCACTGCCCTCCCCACGCTGTTGCGCCGGAGGCAGGCCGGCTCGCGCTCCTGCGACGCGCGTGCGCACGACGTGCGCTGCGCCCCCTCCGCTCCTGCCGCCAGCGCCCCTTCCTGACCCACGGGTCTGCCGCCGCCCTGCCTCACGGCCCTTTCCCTCCCTGCCCTGCTGCAGCGACCGGATGCAGCTCATCGTGCTGCGAGTGCTGCCGGTGTTCAGCTTCGCTGAGATGAGGTGGGGCTGCAGGCAGCTGCCGCAAGGAGGCGGGCTCGGCCGTCCGGGCGTGGGCCCCGGGGCCGCAGCGGCGGTGGTGCTGGCGCCGCATGCGCTCCGGTCGCTTGCGCATCCCTGCCTGGCTGCGCGTGCCGTGACTGCTGCCGGGTGTGCACTGCGTCGTCGCCGTCGCCGCCGCCACCGACCCAAGCATCCCCTGTTGTACCACGGCCTGGGCCCTTGCCCCTTGAATGCGTGAGCCGACACCAGCAAGCCCCCCCCGTCTGCTCTGAGCGCGCAGCTACATCAATGGCTGGTACGTCAAGATGTCGTCGCTGCTGCCGGGCGACGCCCAATCGGCCGCCTGGTTCCAGCAAAGGCTGCTGCCGGCCGCGTTCGTGAGTGGGGAGGGGCTCCAAGGGGCCTGCCCGCAGGCTCGCAATCCGCGTCGCCACAGGCACGCCCGGTGGCTGTTCTCAGGCGCCGGGTCAGGGGATAAGCGCGGTTGCGTAGCAATCGAGCAGCTAAGCCTGCACGGCCCGCCCTGCCTGCCCCACTGTGTAGGTCTCGGACGCCGACGGTGGCCTCAGCCGCCTGGGGGTGCAGCGCCACGCCTCGGGCTCCACCGCGGCGCTCAGGTGCGCATCACAATGATGTTGTCAGTGTTGCGTTGCTTTGTGTGCAACGTCGAGTTCATTGATGCCAAGCACGTAGGCGTGCAGCGGCCACCAGCTGGCACACACCGGCAGCTGCTCCGACCCCATGGCCGCCCCACAACCCCTGGCCTGCGATGCCACGGCCAGCCCGTACAACTTCCGCGATGCATGTCGTACACCCTGCCGTACCAGTACGTCAACCAGCCAACCGACAACCAACCAAAACCCCTGCGCCCCGCCCGCAGCTACAACTTCTCCAGCACGCCGGTGCCGCTGCGCACGACGCCGCAGCCGCCCGATGTGGGTCCCTGGCTGGCATGGGCCCCCGCAACGTGGGCCACCGCCACCGGGGCCGGCCCCGCGCCGCCCGTGATCCCCGCGACCAGCCTGTCGTGGGCGTACAACGCCTCGCAGCTGGCGGCGCTGCTGCAGGTGCGGTTTTGGCGCACAGCCACGCACACAGTTACACACACTTGCGGCTAGTCTTCGCTCCTCCACACCCTTGTTGTGATGACGGCTGTGCGCGGCGCGGGCTGCGTGGCTGGCAGCTCGCGGCGCTGCCGTGGTTACCTGTCAGGCGAATGCGCTGCCAGCATAGCGGCGCTGACGCTCGCGGCTTGTGTGCCGCCCGCCGGTAGCCCAACATCCGCAAGGGCACGCCGACCGAGGCCCCATGTGCCTCCACGATGTTCCTCTGGGTGCGCTCTGCTCACTCGCCCGCAGGAGGACTGGCGTGGCGGGCACCGGGTCATCCTGCTGCTGGACAACATGAGCCTCGCCGACGCGGACTGGCCGCAGGTACGAACGACAGGCAGCACGGATGGCAGCGGAGCGGAGCTCACACTGCCCCTCCTCCCCCACCAGCCCCCGGCGCCTCGCCGGCGCGCCGTGCCACCTCCTGACCGCCGGCGCCGCCGGCCTGCGCTCGCTCCCGGCCATCGCTTCCACCGCTGCTCCTGGCCGCTGGGTGGCGCACACTAGCCCGTGCGTATCCCACCGCGCATGACCCATGGCTAGCGCCGTGGGCTGCCCGGCGCAGCGCTGCCGAACCCACGCCATGCCGAGGTCCACAGGACGCCGTAGGGACCAACGCACCCTGCCCCTGCGCCCTCCTGTGCCACAGGCCGGTCTGCCGCTCTCCTACAGCGCCACGCTCGCGGGCCCCGGCGCCGGCCCGCCCGTGCGCCTGCACACCGCCGGCCGCGCGCTGGCCCGGCGCGCCGCCTCCCTGTCCAGCAACATGACGATGCCCACTCTGACGCTGGCCCGCCTGACGCTGACGCTGGCGCCAGCCTCGCCACCGCTGCTGGCGGCGGGGGCGGCCGAGGTGGCGGCGGCGGTGGCGGCGGGGGCGCTGGAGGGGTCGGCGGCGCTGCGGGCCTGGCATGCGGCCTGCCTGGGCCCGGACGGTCCGGGGCCACATCGCGTGGCGATGGACTTGCAGAACTGCACCCTGGAGCTGCCGCCAGGTGCGGCCGGCTGACGAGCATGACACGGGCTGAGGAGCATGGAACGGGCTGAGGAGCATGAGACAGGGGAGTGCCAGTGCCTGCCATCCTCCCCACTGGGGGCCGACCCGTGATACCCGCATGCCGCCGCCTCCCCGCAGACGCGCTGCAGGCCGTGTCGGCGTGGGCGCTCCCGCCCGTGCCTGGCGCCTGCGCCAACACCACCGCGGGCAGCGCCGCCGCGGCGGCGTGTGCGCTGTCGGCCCTGCCGCGCGGCGGCGACGGGGCCGCGCCCGGCGCTCAAGGGCTGCACGCGCTGCCGCCCGAACTGCGGGCCCTGCTGGTGTCTTCGCTGGCGTTGGCCGGAGCGGTGGGTGGTGTCTCCCACTTTTCAGGGCTGTGCTGCGCTTCCTCCCGGCCTGTTAGGGCCATCCCGCCCGCCAGGACTACGGTATGCTACGCGGCGCCCCGGCTACCACGGGCAATCCACCTGCCCATGTGACGTAGCTTGCCCGACATCGGGCCGCCTCCCAACGCAGATGTCGTCCAGGCCGAACGCCGCACTGGCTGTGCCTCTGGCCAACCTCAGCGGCGCGCTGCTGTGGAACGTCAGCCTCGGCCGCGCGCCTGCGGACACGCTGCCGGCTCAGGCCGAGACCCCGTGCGCCGCCGTCCCACGTGAGTGCTCCTAGACCCTACCTGTGTTCACCTTTCCTGTCTCAGAGTTTTCGAGTGCTAGATACATGGCACCTGCAGTCAAGTGTTGGCGTGCCCTTGCCCATGCCCGTGCCGGCCCATTCCTTGCCCGCTGCCGCTCCCCGCAGTGCTGCTGGCGGCCTTTGCACTTGCGGTGGCAGCCCCATCGCCACCGCCAACTTCGCCGCCGGCCGGCGGCGGCGGCGGCAGGAATAGCACCGCTGTCGTGGCGGGGGCCGTTGCCGGTAGCCTGGGCGGCGCGGCTCTGGCCGCAGCCGCCGTCGGCGGCTGGCTTTGGGCCAGGCGGCGGCGGCGGCGAAGAGAAGAGCAGTGCAAGCAGGCCGGGCCTGACTCGGACCCAGCGTCGCCGCTGAAGCAGCCCTCAGGTGGCCTGGCGGCGGCGGGCGGCGGAGGAGCAGCGGCGGACCCGGAGGCCCCGGCGGCGGATGGTGGCGTCGTGTGTGTCAGCCTCGCGGGCGGTGACGGGCCTGCGGCGACCCCTGCCGGCGTCGCGGCGGACAAGCCTGTGGTGGCGGTTGGGCTGTCTTTCGGCGACGACAGCTTCGAGCAGGTGCGGCTCACATTGTCGCATGCAGACCACTGGTAGCAAGCTACCACCAGCACATGTCATGGCTGCGCTGTCATGTGGCAGCGATAGCTTGGAGCAGGCGCGGCAATGGGCCCGTGTCTACGCCTCGGCGTCCACCCGCGCCATCCTTTGTGCCAGCCGTGATGTACCAACCGCCATTGCTGCACCAGCCCCTGCCACGCCGCCCACCGCCGGCTGGCGGCCGCGTGCTCATGTGTCCGACCCGCAGCTGCGCGGCGACTGATCCCGTAGCATCTCACGGCACCGGCACCTCACGCAAGCAGCCGCGCGCGGCTCAGGGCAAGCGGGAGAGTGTACTTGCAAGGCGTGGCTGACAAGCTGCCGTGACGCGCCTGCCGCAACTGCCTCGCAGTGTAACGCCCGCGGCGCGCCGACGCTGCTGTCGCTCATGCTGGGGGACCCTGGGCCGGGTGCCCCCACGCTCTCGCCAGCCGCCGCCGCAGCCGGGGGTCGCAGCCCGCCGCCCAGCGCCGCCACCACCAACAGCGGCGGCGCCGGCGGCGTCGCCTCCGCCGGCTCCGGCGGCGGCTCGACCGGCGGCGGCGGCGGCGTGGCCGCAGCGGCAGGTCACATCGAGCAGCTCATCGCCAAGTGTCAGGTGCGGCCGGCGGCCGGCGGTCGCGTCCCGTCGGCGACGGCCTCCCGGCGGCCACCGCCCCCCTTGGCCAGTTGGGCACCACGACCCGCAGGCTTGGCGACGCCGCTGCCAGCACCCGTGTGCTAACGCAGCCCTGGCGTGACTCGCGCGCCAGGACGGCATGTTGGCGCTGAGATATGAGGTAGGTCACATAGAGCACGCATGTGCTGATGCCATGAACGCTCCCCTGCCCGCCCATGTCCGCAGGACGCCATGCTGCCTCGCCTGGGCCCCACCGGCCAGGAGCGCACGGGCCGGCTGCTGGGCAGTGGCGCGTACGGCTCTGTCTATCTGGGTGAGTGTAGCTGTGTGTTGGTGTCCACACCGCGTTGTGTACCACACATGTTCCACTCCAGCGGTGCCTTCTGCCTTCTGTGCGCATGCCCGCACATCAACCGGAGCCGCTTCCATGACACCCCTTGTGGGACGGAGGGAAACGCAACGAGGGGCCGCTATGCCCCCCTGCTCAACCCAAGTTATGCGATGGTGTCCGCACAGCGTTGTGCTGCACGGGCGGCTGAACGGCGGGGCGCAGGGCCCTGGTTTCTGGTACCCGGGTGGTTGCGGTTATGGTTGCGGTTATGGTTGCAGTTATGGTTTGGGGCCCCCATGCAGCGGTTCGTTGGTTGGTTGCTGTTGGGCGCGCATGCCGAACCTCTGTCTACCTGGGTCAGTGGGGTTAGGGCTTGGTGATTGCCCGATTGCTTCGTTTGCCTGGGTGCATGTAGCTACGTGCCAGTGACCTAAAAGCGATGGGCGATGCGGGCGGCTAGACAGGAGGGCCTCATGGTTCTGTTGACCTGGGTGCGCACGACAAATCCCTCGCTGCCACCATCAGGGGGCGGGGTCTGCAAGTTGACCTTGCGTTCTGGCGCTGCCCTTGTACCCCGGGAAGGGCCTGCCTCGGGACTCGCGTACTGTCCGTGCCGTACCTCCCACCGTACTGTCAGTACCGTACCTCCCACCGTACTGTCAGTACCGTACCTCCCACCGTACTGTCAGTGCCGTACCTCCCACCGTACTGTCAGTGCCGTACCTCCCTCCGCTCACGCATGCCCTCCCCGCAGGCGCCTGGCGTGGCCTGCCCGCCGCCATCAAGGTCATCCGCTTCCTGCCCTTCGAGGGCGGCCAGGGCGGCGAAGGCCGGCGGCAGCGCGTGGCGAGGGAGGTGGCGTTGAGCCTGGGGCTGGGCCACCCCAACGTGGTAAGGCGCCGCGGCTTCTGTCACGTGTGTTTACATGTACAGGGGCACCAGCGCAAGCACGGGCACGGCCCTCCGCGTGGGGTAGCAACGCGCGGCTGTACGCAACGGGCGGCTGTCACGTGGCACGCCCCATCCTTGCCGCCGCCCCGCTGCCCCTCCCACCGAGGCACGTTGATGCATGCCGCCCCCGTCCTCAGGTGCCCACGTACCATTTTGACCTGCGGGCTATCCACGAGGACGGCCGGGACGTGGGGCCCGCAGACGGCGCCGACAGGTACGGCGCACAACACCGCAACACCCCACACAACTGCCCCGCTCCAGCGTGCCTTGCCGCGACAGCGCTCGCGTACCATGCACGCCCGCCGCCACCCCAGCACACCCCCTTCTCCAGCCCTGCCCATGCCAAGCCCTGCGCCGTGCGCCACCTGCAGGCTTGCCGCCGCCGGCGCCGATGCCGGCCCCCGGGATGCAGGGCTCGACAGCGACGCGGGCCAGGAGCTGCGCCTGCGGCTCTTCATGCAGGTGTGCGACCAGAAACCCATTGACCGATGTGACCAAAAGCCCGTGAAACCCTTAAAACCTTGAAACCCCAAAACCCGGTGCGGTCGCATCGGCATGTCGGTACGGACGGCTGTACTCCTTGGCGCGTGTGGCCTTTCATGTGACGCCGTTGCGACGCTGGGTGGCAAAGCAAGGCGGGGCTTGCTGGCCGCGGCACGAGCTCCGTGCGGTCGGCACGGTTGGGCTCGCGCCGCGGCTGCGTTCAACCGGTCGAATCCGGGTCTGGCGCCTGTACCTGAGCAGTCGAGCTGCCGCTGCGCAACCGCCACACCTCGACCGCGCACACACGCCGCGTGTGGGGGTCTGTTCTACTCAACACTTGAACACACTTGCATGCCGCAGTACTGCGAGGGAGGCGCGCTTAGCGATGCGCTACAGAAGGGCCTGCTGGCTCTGCAGCAGCCGCAGCAGCTGATGCCGCAAAGCCGCAGCCACGCCCCCGCGGCGACGGCGGCAGCGACGAGCCCCGCGGCGGCGGGCGGCGGCGGCGGAGGCAGCGGCCCAACGGGGGCGGCGGGCGAGAGCGAGGGAGGCGCGACTGCCTCCGTCGGCGCGGCGGCGGCGGCGGGGCCGGCGGCGGCTGCTGCCGTCGGGAACGGCAGCAGCGATGCAGCGGCGGCGGCGGCGCCGCCGCCGCCGCCGCCGTTGAGCGTCATGTCAACCGGCAGCAGCGGCGGGCTGAGCTGGGATCAGTTGGAGCACTGGCAGTCTCGTGTGTACCTGGTGCGTCCGCTGGTCACGCTCCTCTCACCCTCTTGCGCACTGGCTTGCGGCGCGGAGGATGCGAATGTGTACCCTCGGGGCCTCGTGGGGCAGGGCCCTGCCTGCAGCCGCTAGCGAACGCCCCCACCCTGGTCCCTGCGCCTCAGCCCCTGCTCCCTGGACCCCAGATTCTTGGGCCATGGCCGGGACCGTTGTCAGACCCACAGGGCCTGACACGCGCATGCCGACGTCTCAACCCATGCCCCCCCGCGTGCCCCTTGCCCTCAGCCCCTGGCGCTCTTGGCTGCGTCGGATGTGGCGCGCGGCATCGAGTACCTGCACGGCCGCGGCGTCATCCACGGAGACCTTAACGGTGGGTGGTCGAGGTTGCCGACCGCTGTTTATAGCGCATGACTGCGCATAACATGACAGCAGCGCATAGAGTCCATGGACCATAACCGTGCGCCCGTCCTGGTTAAAGCGGCTTGTTGCAACTCCCGCTCCTGGCTACGCCCTGCGCTGACCGCATCCTGAACTTGACCGCTGGCCCTCCCCTCGCCCCTCGCCACCTGCACCCTCACCTCAGACAACAACATCCTGCTCAAAGTCGTCACGCCGCTGCTGCCAGGCGACCACCCGCACCGCGACCCCGCGCTGCTGCTCACCTCGTCTCAGGACAGCATCGCGGCAGCGGCGGCCGCCAACGCCGCCGCCAACGCCGCCGCCGGCGGCTCCCACCACCCGGTTAGCGCCGGCCAGCGGCTGCGCGCCTCCACGGAGCTTGCGGCGGCGGCGAATGCCAGCGGCAGCGCCGCCACGGCGGTCATGGCAGCGCTGGGCGCGCAGGTGTGACGCTGCAGCACGCTCAAACAGCGACAACATATGTTTAGCGGTGTCGTGTTGGCTGCGAGCGAGCAGCTACATACGAGCTTCGACGGACCTGGGGGCGGCCGGCAGCGCGGGTTTATGGGCTGGGGCAGCGCACCACGGGTCGCGTAGCCCATTCGCGTGGTTGGCGCTGAGTCATATGCGGCAACATGCGGAGCCATAGCCAGCATTGCCACGGCTGTGCGTGTCTCACGAGGGGCGCTACATGGCACTTCAACACCTTCGTTGAGACCAACCCGAGATGACCTTGCATGAGCTTTTAGGCAGCCCGCTCGCGGCCCTGCCCAAAACCGTAAACCGCTACATACACGTATTTTCTGCCGCTTGCTCCTTGCTATCGCTGCTTGCGTTTCAGCTTGCTTTACCACCTGTGCTCGCCCTTCCTGCCCTTGCGTGATCGCTCGGCCTCCCGTGCGCAAGCAGGTGCTGGCGGCTGTCGAGTGGCCCGACGCCCTGAGCGGTGAGGGCGGCCCCGGCGGCAGCAGCAGCGCCAGCGGCGGCCCGTCGCCGCCGCCGCCACTCGCCGTCGCAGCGCCCGCCGCCGGCGCCGCTGCCTCGCCGCAGCCGCCCTCGGCGCCGTGCAGCAGCGAGGGCCAAGCCTCCAGCAGTGCCACCGCGCCCTCGAACGACGTCACCTCCGAGGGCCCCGCGGAGCCTCCCGCATCGCTGTGCAACAGCACGCGCGCCGCGGCCGCCATCAGCGGCCCCGCAGGCGCCGGCGCGGCGGCGCAGCCGGAGCCGGCAGCGGCGACGCAAAGCCGCGTCGTGCTGCCGCCGCCGCTGGCCGGCAGCAGCGCGGCTCTGTCTGGCGGCACCACCGCCACCGCCACGGGGATCAGCACAGCCACGGCGACCACCACCGCAACCATCACCACCAGCCTCGCGTGCGCGGCAACTAATGGCTTGAGCGCTGGCGGCACCGGCGCTGGTGGCACCGGCGCCGCCGGCGGCGCTGTCAGCCAGCCGGCATCCGCGGCAAACGCCAGCGCCCCGCTGCCGACCCCCTCTTGGCATAGCCCGGCGATGGCATCGGCGCCGCCGGCCGCGGTGTCGGGCAACAGCGCTGGCGTGCGCTCTCTGCTGCGGCGCCCGGCGGCGGCGCTGGCGGCGGAGCTGCTGTGCTTCAGCTACAAGATAGCCGACTTCGGGCTGTCTGTCCAGGTTGGCTTGTTCGGTTGTTCGTTGCCAACGGCCGTTGGTTAGCCTAGGTTGGTTGTGTCGGTTTGGGTGTCGGTCCGCCAGCTACGGCGCCTGGCCGGCCGGCTCGGCGCCAGCAGCATGGCGCCATTGCATGTGCGGGTCGTGCTGCGGATGGCTCAGGCCGGCGACGTCCCTCGACCCGCCTGCCCTTGCCTTCCCTGCCCCTGTGGCGCGGCCCTGCTGCCGTGGGTCTGCTATCCACACTGCAACACATCCTCTTGCCAATGCGCCCCTCTGCTCTCGCGCAGCTGGGTGGGGGCGGCCAGTCGCACATCAGCAACCTGGCGCAGGTGAGCGACGCCGTTTCAGTACACGCGTGCGCACCGCAGGGGGCTTCCTGCGGGGGCGACCAGCCCCGCACCTAAACGCATCCCTACTTTCTTCCTACGCACGACCAGCGCGTCACCAACCCGGGGCGTGCCGATTGTGGGGTAGTACTCTGTCTCGGCCCTAGAAGTTGAACACAAGCCCCCAGCCCTGCACAGCCATCCACACGCCCGGTCCGGACGCGCCCAGCGTGCACGCCCTCGGCCGCTGCGTGCCTCGCGCTGCTTGGCGGTCAGCAGCGGCGCGCCCTCCGTGCCTGGCTGCCCCCGCGTCGTCCTGCGTGCGTCCCCCGCCATCAAAACCAACAGACGTGCCCGCCGCCTCGCGCCCCCTGCATCTTCCGCTGCCGCAGGGCACGCCCTTCTTCGCAGCGCCCGAGGTCATGGGCGAGGGCAAGCTGTCACCCGCCGCCGACATTTACAGGTGCGCCCGTGGGGGCAGCTGCGGGCGCATGCCGGCACCGTGCGGGCGTACGGTGTACGGCAAACGGCGTACGGCACAGGATGCGGGTGGGCGCTGGGCGGCGCGCGCCACGGAGGCACGGCATGAGCACGGCTTTGTGTGGGCGCTGCCCGGCTGCCGGGCCCTGCTGATCCCCGCGCTTCCTGCCCCCGCTCCGCTCCCTTCGCCCGCCCGCAGCTACGGCGTCGTGCTGTGGCTGTTGCTGCACGGGCTGTCAATGAGGTGCGGGTTGCACAGCGTGTGGCGGTGCGGACGCCGTAGCGACGGCCTGGTTTCCTTGCTGGGTGGTGATGCGGTTTGAGGCTCTGGCAGCTCTGTGGGCGCATCTGTGGTGGCGAGCGCCTGCCGTACGGCCGGCCCTTGAGGCATGCGTCTGAGCTCCTGGGGAGCAGCTGACGGGCCGCCGTGTGGGGTGGCGGCCTCCAACGGCCCATCCTCACGTGGCCGCCCCCTTTCGTGCCGCCTCACAGGCAGCTGCGGCCGCTGCTGCCGCGTCTGCACTACGCGCCCGTCGCGCCCATCCTCCTGACCCGCGCCTCACCCAGCCTGCCCCCGTCAGCCTTCCGGCTGCTGCGCCGCTGCCTGGCGCTGCTGCCGGCCGAGCGGCCCACGGCGCTTGAGCTGCGGTCGGCGGTGGAGTCGCTGCTGCAGGTGAGGTACCTCCGGCTCGCGCCACTCAACAAAACGCAACCCCGCGTGTGCGTATCCACACACATCCTGCGCTGCAGCTGCGAAGGCGTGCGGTGCCACCACCATCACGCGCGTGCCCTTGCAGATGTAGTTGCTCACACCGGCACCGCTCTGAGTGTGTCGAGCAGGCTTTCTTGCGCCTTGCATCTGGGCGCCGCCGAGGCAGGCTGCTTGCGGCCCTTGTAGCCCCCGTAACACGGAGCATGCCCGTCCCTGCACGCGCAGGAGGCGGCCGGGCCGGAGCTGGCGCGTCTGCTGCTGGCTACGCAGCGGCGGGAGGTGGTGGTGGCGGTGTGAAGAGCCAGCCCGGGCCACCAGTTTGCGCGTGGCGGTGTGCGATGCAGAGGGACGGGCGGGCGGGGGCCCAAGGAGCAGAGGGTGCGACGTGCCAGGAAGCCTCGTCGGGCTTTCAGGCCCCGTCCCTTGCGATGACCGTCGTGTGCTCCTGCCTACGCCCTCTAGTGTAGAGCGGCGGGCTGTCCTCGTCGGCAGCGGTCAAGGCGCCTGTCGCTTTGCCGACGAATGCAGGGGATGGGTTCGTTGGGGCTCAACGGCTGCCCCCCGCGAGGCCATGCGGCGGCGGGGTTGGGGCCGTGTGGCTGGGGCCGCTAGGCATACTTTGGCGATGCGGGCGCTGGGAGCGAGCGTGGCGGCGGCTACGTCGCACAGGGCGCGCGGCTACGTCGCACAGGGCGCGCGGCTGCGGCAGTCGTCGTCGCAGCACGACGCAGCGGCGTGCGCTGTGTGCGCTGGTGAGCGGGCGATGCGGCCGAGGGCCGCGTGCCATGGAGCGCGCGGCCTTGAGCGCTGCACGGCTGAGCTGCGCCTGCCTCTGTCACGTGTGGTGCCGGGTGGGTGTGGCAATGAGGACTGCGACGGATGGGTGCGTGGACAGGACAAGACATGACGATGCACGCTTTTGGAACGTGCGTTGTGCGGGGGGCGGACATGGCATGACGACACCGCGCGCTTTTGCATTGTGCGTTTGGGGGATACGGACATGACATAATGCCGCGCGCTTCTGTGACGTGTGTTGTGCGGGGCACGGATGTTCACGTTATGCATCATCCCCGCTTCACGTTTGGGCGGCGGTCTCGTGTTGGTGCCCTACAGCGCTGCAGGTACGCCGACGGCAGCGCATCGGCACGGCTAGGGCGGTGCGGGTGGCTGCACGCCCCCACCAGGCAGGCAAGGGCGGTGTCCACAAATTTCGTAGCGCGCTGTGCTGTGGGCCACTGCCGGCATAGCGCTGGGCCAGGTGGCGGCAAGCTGTGGTTCGGGTGTGACGAGTTGGTGTGAATTGTTGGGTTGCTTGATTTTCTGCCTTAAGGACAAGAGCTGCTGTCGATACCCACCCCTACGTCTACAGTGTAAACCGACGCATCCGCGACGGTCGCAAGCAGCCAAAGAGCCCGGGCTGATCCTCTGGAGAGAGTGTGCCAGAAAACGTGATTTAGACCAAAGCGAAGCCAACCAACGGTCGCGTTACAATCTGGACTGCATGACCAATTCAACACCGGTCCACGTCTTCCCCCGCGCATTCGTGCGGCTCCTGCTATCTGCGGCCTCCACTCCCTGCTAGCGTGCTGGTACATCGTCCATGAGCGGCTGTGCATTCCATGCGCTTCATCCCACACGCGCCATGGGGACGATGGAGGACTTCCACGTTCTAGCGGCAGACAGGAGCCACCAGCCAGGTTCGGTCGTACTGCGACAGGTGCCCAGTCAGGATAAAGGAGGCCTCCCGGCCGAGAAACGGAGGATTACACCTATCTTTCGGGCTCCTGCCGTATCCCTTTGTTGGGCTTCACGTTGGCGGGAAGCTCAATGGCGGCGGCAGGTGGGATCGCAAGCGCATTTGGCGATCGATGCAGCCCAGAACCTAGCTAGCGAGGGTAGGGGCACCAGCGCGATCGGGCCAACGGGTGCCATGACCAGCGCTCTTCCGGTCAGGGATCCAGGTCAGGGATTCAGGTCTTCCGGTCAGAGATTCAGGCACCCACCCGCTCGGCCATGACCCTTCGCAGGATTGCAGGCACAGGTTCTTGACTTCGTCTGTTTTTATCACCCTGCCCCTGCCCCAGACACGACGATGAAGCCCCGCACCCTCCTTAATCCAGCAAGTCCGCGCGCCACGCTTGGTTGGCGGGTGCGCAGGACTGCAGCCTGCACGGCCCGCCTGAAGATGCCCCTGGCATCGAGCGCGAAAAGCAACACGCGCACACGCTGAACACATCCCCGTCTCCTCCCTTCACACGACCGACGCGCCATCAACCCAGGGCGTGCCGCGCGGGGCGTGCTTACTGTGTTAATAAAGAACAAGCCGGCTGATATAGACCCCTACACCGTCGCCAGCCTTGAAAACAGGGGCGCAAGGAGGTATGCCGCCAGGGACGGGGGGTGTCGACGGACACCCACCGTGGCACACGACCGAGCCCAGCTCAGTAACCATGGCGCTGATGCGACGTGGGTTGCGCCTGATCTGGAGCTGCCGAACAAGCATGTGTAAGTGCGTCCTGTCTATGCGCCTGGGGTCTTTCCAGGCGCTGGGCGCACGGTGTGCCGGGCCCCGCCGCAATCACACGAGGCACGCGGTGCGCCTCTCGCGGGCAGAGAGGAGGCCAAGCGCCACCCAATAGCTGCAGCGACGGCTCGCCGCGAGGTTAAGGGGTCTGCGCTCCTGTTACTCCACTGGTCAGGAGGCCGGCCCCCGGGCCCTCGAAAGCGAGCAGGGCTTGGAATGCATCAGGGGGCATGTGGAGCAGGGACGGCGTCGCAGTAATCGGCAAACCGTCTGCCGTGTACTGACGCCGGTCATAACAGGCGCGTTAGTCCAAGCGCCGAGCTGCCGGCCTCAGGCCAAGCGACGGCCTGTCGGCGCTGGGGCCGTTGCCGCTGCGCTGCGCCCAGCGGCGGAAAGCACCCAAGGACGTCCGGGGTGTGAGGACGTTCCGGGTGTCGGGCCCCGCCGCTGTCAAGGTCGCCTTGGCATTAACAAGCCAGCGTGGTCAGAGGTATGGCCCAAGCAGACACGTCGTGGCGCAGCGCAAAGTATCCATTAACAACTGCATCGGCGTCAACGTGCAGCAGTACATGCAGCATGTATGATATTGACGCATGAAGCTGCTTTGACTGGTAAGGCCTAGAGGAGTGGGAGGGGCCAAGTTAATCAATTGGCGCCGCCCATGCAGGCCCCAAAGCCTGAAGCCGAGTTTCTCCCAACCCTCTTCTCCGGGAACAGCACCCGTTGGCAAACATGGCTGTCCAGATCAGCAAGAAGCGGAAGGTGTGCGTCTGCAGCGCGCGGGGGCGCATCTTTCTTCGCGGCTGTTTCGCGGCTTTCAGAGCGCCAATTGGTGTCACGTTGCCTCTTTGCAGTTCGTCCAAGACGGCGTGTTCTACGCCGAGCTCAACGAGCTCCTCACCCGGGAGCTTGCTGAGGATGGCTACTCCGGCGTGGAGGTCCGCGTGACCCCCGTTCGCACGGAGATCATTATCCGCGCCACCCGCACCCAGAACGTGCTCGGTGAGGCGCAGGAACGCGGCGTGGTGTCGCGGACATGAGGCGGCCGCCGCATGGCTGCGCGCCCTCCAGCGGCTTGCTAAACGGCGCACAGAAGTTGCGCTACTATCACGTCGTAGTTTAGCTCCCATGTCGCCGACTGGTAGGTCGCCGAAGCAGGCGCCGACCGACCGTCCAACCCGAATCCTGCGTTGCAGGCGAGAAGGGCCGCCGCATTCGCGAGCTGACCTCGGTGGTCCAGAAGCGCTTCAAGTTCCCGGCGGACAGCGTGGAGCTGTACGCCGAGAAGGTCAGCGACCGCGGTCTGTGCGCCATCGCGCAGGCCGAGTCGCTGCGCTACAAGCTGCTCGGCGGCCTGGCGGTCCGCAGGTATGTCGCAAGGCTATGCAGTGTTACTAAGGGCGAGGGCTTGGGTAGGCTGGGTTGGGCTGGCTCTACAGGGGCGGGAAGAGGTTGGCGCACCCCGCGCCTGGTTTTTGCTCCGGCAGTCTCATGAGTCCTTCAGCGGCGACGGGCGTGCTGGAAGGAGGCTGCTGCGGCCATGACACTGCTTGCACGGACCGGCTGGCTGCTCGCGCACGGCGGCAGCTCATCAGCAAGCAGGGGACTATGCGCAGCTGCTGGCGGCCCATCAGGCGCACCGCAAGCGCAAGCGCTGCGGAACCATCCACGGCAGCAGAAGGCGGGCAGCGCCTGGCGCCCGCAGCTCCCTCGCGTCTGTCGGACCCAGGCTTCAACGGCGGAGGCGTCAACAGCAGTACCCACGCCCGTGCGCTCCGGCGCTGTCCTTCGCAGCAGCACGCAGCGCACCTCCCAGGCTTGGCCAGCTTCTGCCCTTGTCGGCTGCAGCCGGCCGTGCTGGGGCGGCCCCCGCACGCTGTCGTCGGGGGCGCGGGGGCCTGCAGTGCAGGCTGCGGCTTGCAACAGGCGGGCGGTAGGGGCAAGACCACGGCTGCCGCCGCGGCCGTTGCTGTGAAGGCGCGCTGCAGGCCTGGCGGGCCCATAACCAAGTCCACTGCGAGGGCGCCACTGGCGCGATGGCAGCAGCCCACGCAGCGGCGGTCGCCGGGCTTCCCGGTGCCACTCGCCAGCCCTGTGCCGTGCCGGCGGAGCGACCGGCCTGCGTTCTGTCTGACGCCGCAGCGCTGCGTCTTGTAGCGAGCACTGCTGACGCCAAGCAGAACCGCACTCGGCGTAAAGCGCTGGCACGGGTTGCAGCGGCGACGGGAGCACCGTTTGGGAGCGTGGCCTCCTCGCACTGTGTTGCGGTAACGCTGTTCGACTCGCGCTTGCTGTCGCGCTTGATGGTGCAGCCTGGCGCTTGGAGCAGCCTCGCGCTGGGCGCCGCCGTCCACCGGTCCGTGGCCTACTGCGATGCCGCCCGCTGCCGGCCCGCGGGCTGGCGGCGGCGACACCTCCCCCTTGGCGCAGCGCGGCCCTGGGCGGCGTCGCACCGTAGCGGCATGGAGCTTGGCACAGTGGCGCCGCCGGCAGCAGCTGCCGCAGCGACAGAGCAGCGTTGGCCGGGCAGCCAGCAGTCTGGGGTCAGCGGCAGCCTGCCGGGAAGCCGGCTCCGGCGGAGGCTCCAGGCGGACTCCGCAGCATCGCGTGCCCTGCGGTGCCACACGGCGCCGTGCGCTGCTGTCCCCAGCCTTTCTTCCGCTGGCACTCTTAGGCCATTATGATTAGTTTGCCACATCGCCCCGTCCTGCCGTGCAGGGCCTGCTACGGTGTGCTGCGCTTCGTCATGGAGAGCGGCGCCAAGGGCTGCGAGGTGCGCAAAGCAGCGCGCAAGGCTGTGTCATGCGTTGGATGGTCGGGCTGGTCGGGCTGGCGGGCCTGGCTCCAGCTCGCGATGCGTCCAACTCCTGGCAGCCAGCGTTGGGCCTATCGCTAGCGCAGGCCCAGCCCGTGGCGGCGACCCGATGATGATCTGGCCCGGATCGCAGCAATGCAAGGCCTGCCTGCCGCGTCGCCGTCGCTGAGGGTGGCGCTGGCCGCTGTTGCCCCTACACATGCTTCTTCTCCCCGCAGGTCATCGTGTCGGGCAAGCTCCGCGCCGCCCGTGCCAAGTCGATGAAGTTCAAGGACGGGTACATGGTCAGCAGCGGCCACCCCGCCAAGGTCTACATTGACGGCGCCGTGCGCCACGTGCTGCTGCGCCAGGGCGTGCTGGGCATCAAGGTGGGCAGCGAAAGGGTGGTGGCGGCTAGTCGTGATCGCGGCAACGGCGTAGATGGCATGCTAGAAAATGATGCTGTCAAAGCAGCGGCAGCGCTGTGCGCATTGGCGTGCTGGGCAGCAATGGGCGCTGGATAGCAATGCCTGCGGCGACAGGGCTGCTGTGATGATAGGCGGGAGCGGCCTGCCAGGGGCCAGGGACAACGGCACGTTGTCCCTTGACCAGCCATCGTTGAGACCGAATGGGCTGCGTTCCGGCGACTGATCGGATGCATGCTTGTGCCCAACCTTTTTGGCTCCGCAGGTCAAGATCATGAAGGAGTGGGACCCCACCGGGAAGCGCGGCCCCAAGATTCCCCTGCCCGACGTGGTCAAGGTGGGTCGCCCGTCCCAGGGGTCGCGTCGATATGTTCTTCGACCCCGAGCCCTGCCATGCGCGGCATTCGTAAATGGCGGCCGGGGACCTCAAGCCGGAAGGCACAGCACAGCAACCCCTATCTGGTCAGGTGCCGCCGTGGCTTACGTCGTTGGCGCCGGGCAGCCCTGCCGAGGCGGCGAGGCACTGCCTTGTCAGCGTATGGGCGCCCTCCGCATGTGCTGACCTGCGCCCGCTGGCCTCGCTATTCCGCCGGTGTAGGTCATCGAGCCCAAGGAGGAGGAGCCGGTCTACCAGGACAAGGCCTACGGCAGCAAGGAGGAGATGTGAGCCGCGCCGCCGTGTTGACAGAGGCAGCGGCGCGCGGACGCGACTGCTGCGCGCCCCGCGCCCGGCGGCCTAACCGCACGCCGCTGCTGGCAGCGCGCTGTAAGCCAAAGACGTGTGTGAGCGCCGGCACCGCGACGTTGGCTCCGTGCATGAGCTGCTTTGGCCCATGACAGCGGCAGGCAGCTGCAAGTGGTGGCTAGCACAGCAGCAGCACGTGCGGCGCGGCTTTCCGTGTCAGGCAGGGTGCACGGCAGGGTGCCTGGGGCCATGATGCCATCCAAGTTTTGCGGCAACGCCCAGCAGCTCATTGGGCGACTGGCACGAGGGAAGGGCAGCAAATTGACCAGCCATCGGCTTACAGCAGTTGATGAGCGATGCCTTGCCACCCCCGCCGGCTGCCGTGGGCAGCTCGTCCCCGGTTGAACAATCCAACAGCAAACCTGCACTCGTACATCTTCAAGCATTTGGAGCCTTACCAACTTTCCACGCTCCCGGCAGCTTGCCACCGGGACTCCAAGCACACCTGCCCTGACGAGCCCCCACACCTGCGTTCTGGTCACCGATGCCCCCTAGCCCCCACGCCAAGCCGCGTCCGAAGAGTCAACCCATACAAGCGGCTACGCTAACTCACGCGCTCGGCTCCATGTCGCTCTCGTCGAAATCGTCCGGGAAAGCGTTGAAGAAGTCCGCGTCCAGCAACTTCTCTTGCTGCTGTTGTTGATAGGCACCACCTTCGAAGCCTGCGTCCATATCATCGAAATCGACTCCAGCGTCGTCTTCGGCATCGCGACTGCGCAGCTGGCTCAGCGGCTGGCTCCCGCCAGCCCCGCTCCCGCCACCCTTGGGCTGCATTCTTTCCGCCGGTTGCTTACGCGGCGGTCCTATCGCGACAAAGAAGAAGAAGAATGCGCGAAGTTTGGGATCTACTGCCGGAGCGCTTGTATGTATTCGCTGTAACAATGAATAGTCTCCGTTTATATTGTAATTTTAGGTTCGCGGCTTGTTTGCTGCAAATGGCGGACCAAACCCTCACACGTTGAGCCCTCCCTTCTCTCCCTCCGGCGCTCAAACACTGCGTGCTGAAGCGCGAGAACGCAGCGTCTCGCTGCGTTCACATGTACACATGCAGCCCGGCACAATGCAGAAGCCTAGCATCCGTGTCTCCGGACCAACCCGGTCTCTTCCGTTGTCCGACAACACCAGGAGGGCAACACCGCCCCAGCACCGCTCCCCTGCGCCCCAGTCCCTCGCTGCCTCCTTGAATCGCACGATCGCAATGCCCCATATGCCCGGTCTGTGCCATTATGCTGCCCAAGCACCCGCCTGTCCTGAGAGCCAGGCGGCAGGCACATATGTTGAACGCGAGCACGGCCGCGTGCACGGCCATGAAAGCACGGAGACGTGAGCGCGGCGGGAGCCCCAGACAGGGGCTGGGCTGCGAGGCAATACGCATGGGTACGTAGCTACGTACATGCATCTAGAGGTCCAACCAGGCCCGTGGCCAAGCCGCGTCCCCTGCAAGCTGAACAAGGCCGCCAGCAGCGCTACCCAGTCCGGTGGGTAGCGCCCTCTCCTGGCGCTACCCACCGGACTATCGGCGCGTTCACCCGTTTCTCTCTGCGTTGGTGCTTCACCTTCTGCCCTCGTGGCCAGTGCGCAACGGAGCGACGCCGCAGAAACCAGGGCCCATGGCGTGGGTGGCAGCGAAGTGGGACACGGGACCCGGGTGCAGAGCCCAACACAGGCAACGCGCCCGTCTGCCGCCGCGGCCGGGGTCTTGTTGCCACGGTCCGTGCGGAACGTGGCGCCATGAAGACCAGGACCGGGACACAGGACGTAGCGGCGCGTTAGCTAGAGGTATTACAAAGCGACGCACGGGAATATATAGGCAGCGCAGCCATGCGGCCGCCGTACATAGTAACGGACTGGCCAGGAGGGCCTTATGGTGCTGGCTACAATGTATGATACCCAAGTAGGGGTGTTATAATAGTGCCAAAGCGGCAAGCAGGGGAATACAGGAGGCGACACTCCTGGGGGGATATAACAGCAGCGCCGCCCTCGCTGCACGCCACGCAGCAGCAGCAGGCAGGGCGCGCAGCGCGGCCGCGTCCACGGCCGCCGGCCCCATACCGCGCATGCTGCAACACAGGCGTCGGAACGCGTAACCGCGATATCAGCAGCAGCAGCAACGACAACAACGACATCAGCAGCAGCAGCAACAACAACGTGTGAACGATGCGCGCTCGGCCGCTGCGGTGACACACGCACGCCACAAGCAGCGCCGTGCCGCTCGCCGGCGCCCAGAAACATGCATGCCAGTCCCAACAGCGCGCACAGGCAGAAGTCTTCCGTGCATCTTCTACGGCGCCAGAGGCGGGTAGGCGGGCGGGTGGCGCCAATGATGGCCCGCCGCGCCCCAGACCGCACGTCAACTGCCGTATGTACGGCGCCACACAACCACCAGCAGGCCGGGCGTGTTCAAGCGCCGGCCCGCGGCCGGCCGTAGCGCGTTGCTGCGCGCCAGAGCGCGAGAGCAGAGCAGACCCACATGTTCATTCATAAGTTTACGCCAGCACCGAAAGACATAATAAATAGATAGATACAGGTATGCGGTCTGCCACAGAGAGCGAGCCGACGGCCTTGCAAGTCAAAGGTCCGCCAGTGGTACCTGCTGCTGCCGCGAACCCGCCTTGCGCGTGACAACAGACCAAGTTAAGAACCTGTACCTGCGCTTGGCCTGTCACGACCAACCTCCGTCCGCACTCCTCCTGGGCCTCGCCGGCGCAAAAAAGGCTCGGCGGCGCCGAGCGCCCCACGCCTTGGTCGGTTGGTTGCTTGGTTGGTGGCCGCCGTCCGCTAGCAAGGCCCCTGCTCGCGTGCTCACACAGTCAACACCCTGCCTCGCCGCAAAGCCCAAATCCTCAACCCTCGCAGCCCGCCGGCTCTTCCCGCGCACCGCTCAAAGCGAGAAGGCGCGCCCTCCAACGCCAGTAGAGTTAACCCCTTCCCTGCCACACACGTTGGTCGCATTGTCACAAGTCAAGGCCCAGGGGCCCGCGTTGCCCCTGCCGCTGCAAGTGCGATGTGCGACAAGGTACAAAGTACGTCGTAACACCGAAGTGCACCAGCACAGTACCGCCCGGGGACAGACGGGGGTGACGGCACGTTGCTAATTACGTAGTGTGTCGTGACAAGTATCATCCGGCTTCATCAACGCCGGCGCCCCCGAGGGCCATTGCTCCATTCATCATTCGTTCATCCCACGCCTCGTTCATTGTCAGTGCGGCCACCCACCCAGCTCCCTTACACCCGCCCCGCCCCTCCCCTCCACCGGCGGTCGCCCTGGCCTGCACCCAACAGCCGCGCACCAGCCCGAATCCAGGGGTTGTAACAACGCCGTCACATCCAACAGATCGCAGCGCTGCCGGTTGCTCGTGGGTTCACTGGCTTCACACGAGGCATGCACAGGACCCCGGGCAAGGCGCCAAGCTTGCCCGCAATAACTTCAAGCACGCACGCCGGTTCTACAGTCTAAGGGCGCCAAGTCGCACTCATTGCTGCGTGCCTTCGCGTACTTTCGCTTTCTTTCCGGTCCACGCGCACCAGCGGCGGAGCGCAGCGCCCGCACCGGCGCCTCGCCTCAGCAGGCGCTGATGAGCGCACGCACCCAGCTCCCACTGTACTCCGTCGCCGCACACACTGCACTTCTCCTCGGCGTCATTCCGCAACTCCCTGCAGCCTGCTGTGCTCCGTCGCGGCCGGCGTCGAACCGCGGGCGGCGGCCGTCTGGCCGCCAAAGCCGCCACGGCCGTTGAGCAGGCCGCGCAGCCACGCCCGGGCCGACCGCAGCCCGGAGCTCCGCCGGCCGCTGCTCTCGCGCGTCGGCTGCTCCAGGTGAGGATGGCAGTGCTGTGATGACGGCGCAGTTGGGGCCGTCGCGGCATAGCAGCTTCGCAGGCTCGCGGCCGCGTCCGTTCGGACGCTGCTGGCGGGGCTGCTGCCTCGGCCGCTCACGTCCGCGCTGGTGCCGCCGGCGCTGAGCGGCGCGCGGCAGCCACTGGCGGCGCTGCTGCTGGCAGTGCCCGGCTCCGTCCAGCCTCCCAAGGTGGCGTAGGCCCAGGGTGAGCCGGCCGGCGGCAGCCATGCCGCGGGCTCCGCCGGCTGCCACGCGTGTGACAGGTCCAGGTGCTGCCGATCCAGAGCGACTTTGAAATCCGGATCTGGATCGGCATCGAAATCTGCAGCTGCAGTGGCATCCTCAAGCTCCAAGAGCAGGATGCTGCTGGCGCGGTGTTCCGGTGGCGGGTGGCTGGGGGAGCACGTGTCGTCGGACGCGGGCTGTGGCGGCGGCGTGCGAGGTGCCTGGAGCTCCGGCGTCTCCCACCGCGACAGGCCCTCGGCTGTCAGGAGCAGGTCACGAGCGCCGGCGAAGGCGGCGTCGGGGTAGGCGGCAAAGGGGGGCGCCGATGACATCGCGAGGTGCCGGTCGCGATGAGCGGGAGTGTGCGACGCGCACGGCGCGTCGAACAGGGCGCCGACATCCACGGGCACGGCGCGACCGAATGGAGCGCGGCCGCCAGCAAGACCGATGAGCTCGTCGCGTGACGCGGCGGGCCATCGCTGGTGCTGCTGCTGCCGATGGGACGGGCTGGAGCAGCAGGTCGCTGCACACTGGGCTGCTGCTGCCGAGGGGCCCGCCGAGACGATTGATTTGGGGGACAGTTCCGGTAGCACAGGGCTGGGGCCATGGTGTACATGGTGGTCGCCAAGCGTTAAAAGCTGCGTGAAGAGCCCAATAGACGAGAAGGAGCGATCGTGATCGCTGTCAAGCCAGCGGCGCGCCATCCATCCACGGCGGCAGCAGCCGGTCACGCCCAAGACGAGAGGCCGCCAGACCTTGTGGCGGTTGCAGAGTTCCACACGTCACGTGTGTCCTGCGTGTGCAAGGGAATAGGGTTTAACATTTCGCTCGGCCTGCTGGTTCACTATGCCTTGTATGTGATGAACGCCAACCCAAACCGGCTTGCCTATCAGCTGCCTGCTGTTGTTGAGCGGTTGTCAGCTCGCAGACAGCGCAGTCGATGTAGCGACGACGACGGGCACACGAAGAGTCGCGCCCAGAAATCGCAGTAAAGGCTGCAAGCAAGGTCAATCGACGCGGCCGCTACGTGCAACAATCGTGTTGCCGAGAAGTCGAGCTCTCGCGATCGATGCGTTCGGCTGATGCGCGCTGTGACAGCAGGCAAGTTTGTAAACGAGACCTGCAAACAATAAGGAGCAACAACAGCAAGCTGCAAGAATTTAAGAGTAGAGGCGGTGCCTAGATAGCAGTGGCCGGCGGGGGGCGGGATTTCAGGGCCAGCGCGGAGTCGGACAGGCACACCAATCTCGAGCCCGCGACCACCGACTGCCACAGACATGCATACGAAAGTGTCTATGTGCGACACTTGCGTTGTAGGTAGAGAGCGGCCGTCGTCGCTCCATCTGCCATGCATGACGGGCTACCGCCGCCATGCTGCCAGCTGCAATACCAGGAATCTCAATCTGTATTGGAGGGAGGAACAAGGCGGTCGGCGCTGGTCGGCGACGCTCCATCTGATGTCGTTGCCCAGCAGTAGTTGCCTAAATGTAAACTGCGATGCGCCGATTGGCGCGTCTTCGCGTCCCGTCCTTCGCGATGTGGACTGCTTCTGACTTTGCTTCTTATAATCGATAGTCAGCTTCCGTGCAGCTAGGCTGTTACTATTGGTCGCGGCTGCTGCAGACGCCGGGTTTCCGCGTGCTTGCACGCTTCGGGGCCTCACCCCCTTAATCGGGGCTTCGTCCCTTTCTCGCGTCTCGTCCGGTTCGGTGCACGTGTGCCTCTGGTGCGTGCGGTCGTCGTGCTGGTCGTAGGGTGCTGCTTTCGGCCCAGCAGGGTCTCGCTATCTGCTCCAAAGTCCGGCTTCCGAGTCCGGCCCCTCTTTGTTCTGAGTCATCCTAGTGACTTGCTGTGACGGCTGGAACGGAGGTCAGCCTATGCGCGCTGGGCGGCTGGCTCGTGAGCGCGTCTCCTTGTGGGGGCGGCGTGCGTGGGGCTGGGGCTCGTCGACACCTGGGGCGTGCCGCTGGTGGTCGTGCGTTTAGGGGCTAAGGGAGCTCTGCCTCCCGCTGCTGCGGCCCCTTGCTCATCTGTAATTTCCCTGTTCCTAAACTGCCGTTTATTTCGGGGTCCATATAAAATTGTGAGTTTCAGATGACAACTGACGCCTTTGGCCGAATGGCTGTGCGGGCACCTCCGGACTTCTGAGTCTGGCTCCTTTGACCTTTTTGAGCAACATCCAACGCGGCCCATCGATCCATCGGCGGCGGGGGGACCGCACTCGCTCGGGGCGCGCAAACCAAAATGCACGCATACCAGCACACGCGGGGCGCATCGCAGCGCACAGGCCGTATCGTCTGGCCTGCTGCTTGAGCGCCACGCTGTCAGGCGCAGGGGCAACGTACGGTGGGGCAGTCAGATAAACAGCCCTAGAGAAACAGTGAAGTACGCAGCGCGGCGGTCTGAGTCCAAGGTAGGGGTACGTGCGATGCGATGCCTCCATGCGCAATGCTCACACCCGGCTGGCGGCCTTCATGTCATGCGGCTTCCTGCGCGGCCGAGCCGCCGGCGCTGCCTTGACGTGCCTGGCCACTGCGCAGCTTGCCCCCGCATGTAGCAGCTACCGCGCCACTGCGGCCGTACGTAGGGACTGCTGCCGTGCCGCTGCCTCTCAGCAGCTGCAGCAGCAGCCGGGGGCCCGGCGGCCCCGCGCCACCCAGCCAGCGCTGCCCGGATCGCGGCGGCGGCCCCACCGCCGTGCTGACGTCCACCGTGCGCACTGAAGCATACCCCGGCGCCGCTCCATCGTATGTCGTACATACGGCCGTACCGCTGGCAGTCGGCGGTTGTCAAGGTGCAGCGGCAGCGGCGGCGCCGCCAAAACAACACCCTTGGTCGCGGCGGAGGCCAAACCCTGCGGCGCTCCTCCGACGCTCCGAGCGGAGGGTCACCGATCGTCCGCTTCGCCGTACGCCGTGCTGCCGTACTGCGGCCCGTGCGCCGCGCTGTACGACACGAAAACGGTGCTACCGCCGCCACCACCTTGGGAGGGCGGCGCCCGGCCGGGCGTGGCTGTGTAGTCTCCTACGGGTAGGTGCCCTGGATTGCGGCCGGGCCGGAAGCGGAGCGCCTCCCCTCCGTGGCCCTGGCCGTGGCTGTGGCCGGCGCCCGCCGGCCCTCCGCCGCCGCTCGTTGAGCTACGGTGCTGGGACCTCCCCTGCGCGGCGGGACAATGGGCTGCCGTTACGTCCTGCGCCCCTCGCAACGCGTCGTTGCGCCTTGAGGTCCTCGTGCAGCACGCCCACAGCGCGCGAGCACATGAGTGCGCACGTCACTGCGAGCAAGTGCGAGGTTTGAGAGCCCACCGCATGGATCCATCTGGGCACCGCACGCATGGATCCATCTTGGCACCAAATGCATGGATCCATCTTGGCACCAAATGCATGGATCCATCTGGGCACCGCACGCATGGACCCATCTGGGCACCGCACGCAACGGGCAAGCTGTAGCGGCCTGTTGGGTAGGCCGGCGCGCGGCTCGGGCGGGGCAGGGGCGCCTCCGCACCGGACCTGCTTTGCCCGCTCCACCTCCACCATTACTCAACCCGCACGACATATGAACGAGATATGATTTGGGAATCTGACAGGCGCCAACACAACAAGAGTCACACCTGCATCGCCCGCCCGACCTCCACAGAGCGCCGAGCCGAGGCCCGGTGCCGCTGTTGCGCCTCCATGGCAGCCAAGTGCGCTGTGCGTAGGGATGCAGGGCGGGCGCAAGGGTGACTGGGCGGAAGCCGGTACAGCGTCCAGGCGTTCGGCCCCAGCTCGCAGCGTGGGATGCCACGGGCAGGGGGTCCCTCATGTGTGGGCACGGGGTCCTGACGTGTGCGCGCAGGGCCAGGGCCAGGGCCAGGGCCAGGGCCAGGGCCAGGGCCAGGGCCAGGGCCAGGGCCAGGGCCAGGGCCAGGTCCAGGGCCAGGGCCAGGGCCAGGGCCAGGGCCAGGGCCAGGGCCAGGGCCAGGGCCAGGGCCAGGGCCAGGGCATCGTGTCCACCCCACCTGTGTGAGACTAAAGAGACTAGCGCAACCATGGAAACGGTGTTACTGGTAGCTTGTTGGGTAGCTACCGGTAGTTAGCGATCGTCTTGCCTTGCTTGTCTTCCACGTTTCCAACGTGGATTATGTACCAGAGCACGAAGAACACGAGCATCACAATGGTGCTGACGATGAGCATCAGCCCCTCCTGGTACGGCACCTGCATGCCTGCGCGGGGTAGTAGACACATAGAAACAACTAGATGGGTGTGATTATTGCGCCTCACCGCAAGGTTGCGGGAGTGAATATAACCTCACGACGAGTATACGGCCAATCATACATGTTTGACATCTGTTTCTGTAACACAGGGCGGTGGCGCAGGCTCGGGCGCGGCACGGACCGGGTCGCGAGGCAGGAGGGCTCGCCGAGGGCGCTGAGGCATGGGGGTCAAGGGCACTGCTGGCCCAAGGCACTACAGTCCGGGTCGCTACACTGTGTGGCTGCCAGGTGACCGTACGTGTGAGCTGTAGGCCGGGCACGTCGGGCCAATTGGGCCGACGCCGATCGCTGTTAGCTCACTAAGAGGATAGGCTGGCAGGACTCACGGGCGTACATTTGCTCGGACGTGCAGACATAGGGGCTTTGCCACATCCAGCAGATATGCAACGCGCATATGCAGCCGGTCGCTGGCACGGGCTGCCGTTCGTTCGGCGGGCTCACCGGTGCACAGGTTCACGGCATCGGCAACGGCCTGGCCCATCGCCACAACGAAGCGCGGCAGCGGTTTGACTGGGAGGAAACCCGCCGGGTTCATAGCTGCTGGCGCAGCGTTGACCCTCCCAAATGGGCCCTGCGAGGCTCTGCTTTGGAAGGCGCGTTGAGGTTGTAGGTCGGGAAGTATGTCGTGTGTTCGTGTGCGTATGCACGGAGCACATCTGCAGCCCACTGCATGTGGCGTACTAGATGCTATCATAGCTTGTGCTGCCGTCACTTGCCTGCGAGCGTGCGGCTGTCGAAAGGCGCCGAAAGCAACTGCACGCTCGTCAACGCGTTTGAGGTTGCGTCTCCAGATGATTACTACGCGCCATGTATCGTGCAAGCGGCACTATGGCACTGGATAGAACGACCAGCGCTTCAGCGCGACGAGTGCGTCCTGCGTGCACTACGCAGCGAGCGCTCCAACTTTGTCAAAGCAGCGTCAATCACTAAGCGTGCAGGTCGCACACGGCTTGTGTCGATGACAAAGTGACACCAGACTGCGTCGTGTTACGCAGTGCAAATGAGACATGCAAGGATTCCAATGTTATACGTAGGCCTGCTGTTGTTTCTATGTACTCGAGACCCGCCCACGTCTGACGCGTGTTTCATGCACGTGCGGTCCCCCGGCCAACTCCCCGCCTCGCGAAGCGCGCACGCCCTGGGCACGTTTACGGGGGTTGCGTTGCCGTGACTTTACAAGACGCCGTGCGCCGTGCAAGATCTCAGCATACCGTATTCAGCTCACACCGCGGCGGCCCACCGTCCGACGGCCGCCGCGCATAGCCACGAGACCCGGCCGCTGCGGAGTTCGCTTGCTTGCTCGCTGCCGAGCTAGCTGCGCAATGAGTACAAGCAATCCACCACCGACTTACGCAGGGACAAGGCATCCGACACAGTCCGTTCGCCTGGCAGCGTAACCACGACCAACCCTCCGTGCCGTTAACGCACCCTTGAGGCGCACCCACTTGCCACCCACACCAACCCGCGCGCCGACGCAAACAGCAAGGCCTAAACGCCGCGGCCTGCCTCGCCCGGCTCGCGACACGAGTGCAGACGCCGGCTCCAAACACATCGCAATGTCACTACACGTTGATCACCCACAGCCATCCGGCCGGGGCGGCGGCCGCGGCGCCAGCCGCCTCCCAGTGATTACTGCGGCCCATGAGTACCGGTACCTACGATTGCAGGCGCTTGGCCCAGTCGTTCGCGGGACACAATGCCCCTAAAACAGGGACAGCAGTCACAGCGATCCCACCCGCCTAATCAGTCCAAACCCAATCGTACAGCGCCTGTAGCTTCACTAATCCCACACAATCAAGTCTGGCGGCGCGTGGGGGGTTGCACGCCGGCTCACCCCAAACCCAATACTTAACAGCGCACCGGTGCGCGGCGCGCGCTGCCGCTTGGCGCGAGATCGCGCAGGCCACCGGGCCTGGCATAATTAGCAATGCGGAACAGAGAGCAGGCGTGACTGCCCCGGACACGCAGCCCGCCGCGGCAGTAACGGTCAGTGCCGGCCGTTGGATGAATAGACAGCAGGGCACAGCGCTCACCGCCCAACCGCCTCGCAATGATGCTAGCATGCGGGCGCTCCCAGCTATGCCCAATCCAAGCCACCCCAATGCTGGCCCCAAGCTCTTCGACATGTGAAACGGTATCCAGCCCCGCGGCTCCCCAGCCCCCGACCTCGGCCGGCCGCGCCGCGCGCTCCGTCTGCCCGCACGGCACGCGCCGCACAGGCAGCCCAGGGGGAGCCCAGCGCGTGCGAGCAGTAGCGGATACAGCTCAAGGCCAAAACAAGCCTGCGCGTGCGCCACTGCGCCGTGCCCCAAACTGCCGCCGTGCGCCGTATGCCGTACATACCGTACGGCAGGCGGCAAGCCCCGGCGTGTCGCGCATGGGCCACAGCCCGGCCCGGGCGGGCGGCACAGCTCCCACGTGCAGCCACAACACACAGGCGGGGGGTGGCACACGATAAACAACAGACGTCATGTGCAGTGCGCTACGTTTGTGCTCGGACGCGGCCAGGCGCAGGCCCGTCACGGAAGGACCGGCCCGTACGGTGCGGTACCGCACGGTACCGTACCGCATCGTGCCGCACCACGGCCCATCCTCATGCGTCTCTAGCTACGGCGCGCGTTGTTTTGCTTGCGACCCTTCAAACGGCCGCGTCGCCCCTGGCTGCTGCAGGCGCGACATCGGTGCCAGCTGGGAGCGCCAGGGGCAGTGACGTGGAAGGCGGCGGCGGCGGCGACACGGTGGCCACGGAGGCTGTGGTGGCGGTCGCCGCCGCCGCGGTCTCGGCCTTCCAGTGCTCATAGTTGGCCTCAAAGCAGGCCTGGGGAGGAAGGGGGGCCAGCCAGTCACACGCGCCGTCAGCAATGGCTGATGTCTGAGCGTTAATGTCTTAGCGACGCGCCAGAACACGCAGACCTGCAAACGCATGAACAGCAGCCTCCAAAACCTTTCCACTGCTTGATTACCAAACACACAATGTCGACTAATGTAGCGCGTTACTACATTACTATCCTTTATGCTGAAACACTCGGATGCCGTGGAACCCACCTGCATCGGCATAGCACCCCGGAAGCGCTCCGACACACAAATCTATGACAACCAAACGTGACACTCTAGCAACGGCGTGCTGACGTCTTCCAACAAGAGTATCGACCCCACCCACCTGCAGCGGCCGAGCGCCAGGGAAGCGCTCCGACAGAGATCGCATCAGCGGCAGCGCCACGAAATCGTAAAAGCCGACCTGCGGGCGGGTGTGGACGCAGCGAGCTGGGTCGGTGGCGGACAAGGTACGGAACCAGATAAGGGCGCCCGGCGGCGCGCCAAGCCAGCTATCGGTCAATGGCACATGCACGCCTCTCCCGCAGTATCCAGCCGGCCGCCCACCTGGCTCTTGCTGACGCCCTGCTTGGTGCGGTCGAACAGCGGGCTGATGGGCAGCCCCAGCGCCCGCTCCTTGTCGCCCTGCCGGAAGAACTCCTCCTCCAGCACGCCAAGCCACCTGGCGTGATCGGGAAGCATACGGCATGTGTTGGCAACGCCTGCACGCCGTACCCCACCTGCCTAACCACCTGCCTAGGCATGTAACGGATGCCCGCATAGTAGCCCAGGTGACAGAGGCTCGACACAATAGGCGCACGACCGACCCAACCGAAAACTAACGAATCGACCGCTCGCCACCCCAGCCGCCAACCGCCAAAGCAACCGCCGCACCGCTTGTGCACGCCCAGCTCTGCGCCCAGGTGGCCGATGTCCGCAACCTTGAGAGCCACCTGCCGAGGGTTGGGATGGAGATGGGGTCGGGGATGTGCCGTAGGTTGACAACCGCAGTCATCAACGCCAGCCACCTCCATACCTTAGCCCACCACACACCTGTAGCGTCAGCACCCGCTCCGCTTCATCCAACGGCACCAGGCCCCCGCCGCCGTCAGCGCCGCCGTCAGGCCCGCCACCACCGCCACCGTCGGCTGCGCCGCCAGGGCAACCCCCGGTGCCATTTCCGGTGCCGTTCCCGGCGCCGGGCGCGGCGGACGCTGGCCCACCGCCGCCACCGCTGGACCGCCCGTTGCTGTCCCTGCTCGGGCCGACAGGGGACACACCGGCGTTTGGAAGATGGGACCAGTTTGGAGGGGCATGGGCAGGGGCGGGGGCGTGTCGGTCGCACGGGCAAGGGCCACGCGGCAGCTACCTTTACCGTGTGCCCTGTCACCGTCGCAAACAAATAGCAGCGGCATGCGCAGCGACGGCCGTCAGCGTACGGCGCTGCGCCGCGGCGAGGTCGTATGCCGACGGCCATGGCGCGGACCTAGCGGACCGAGCTACCGGCACCGAGCTACACATGCCAAGCTATCGCGGCGTATGTCGCGCATGCTGTACGGCACCACTGTGGGCGTCGGCTACTACCGGTAGTAGCAGGTATGCAGGACGCAGCTCATCACGTTATGGTATCCCGGCATGCGCAGCGACGGCCCGACGCACCTGGCGCCGTCCCGCGGCGAGGGCTTAGTCGCGGGCGTTGCGGATGGCACCGAGGCGGCCCTGTGCGGCGACCGTTACGCGTTTTGGGGAGGCGGGGCAGGGCGGCGGCCTGTCAACACACGCCCCCGCCGCCTCGGTCGGCTGCAACAGCCGTCGCAGCAGTGCGGGTGCCACTTGCAACGCAGCGAGCGCCGCGCCAGCGGTGCTGCGGGCTGCGCAACCTACGGTGGCGGTGGCGGCGGGCTGACGCTCTTGAACTGGCCCAGCAGCGAAAAGTGCTGCTTCATGTCCGTAGCCATGACCATGTCGATGACCTGGGGCCGGGCGGCGCGGAATGCGGCATGGCATGGCCTGGTTAGGCTATGATGCGTTGCATTGCTTGCAAGCAAGACATGGATGCAGTGCAGCGCTGCTTCGTGTCGGCGGTCAGCCCCGCCAGGTCGATGACCTGCGGCCGGTGGTGGGTCGTGGCGCGACGGGGCCGCTAGCATGGCCACCAGTCCGCGGCGTGGCAGTGGGGCGTCATTGCTGCCAGACAGCACATCGCCACAGCAGCGTAGCGACACGACAACGCAGGCAGGCTCGGCAGGCGCGAACGGCCGCCCGCTGGCGTAGCGCCTGCCAGCA
>BDDC01000185.1:21650-43783 GCA_001662425.1 Chlamydomonas sphaeroides | reverse complement strand
AAAAACACCCCCCCCCCCCCCCCCCAGAACGCCTGCAGCGCACCTGATTGTGCAGCGCCTGCTTTCAACACTGCCTACGTAAGTGTTGCCCCGCTAAACCTCGGTCATCTAACGGATTGAAGTAAAGCACAGGTCTTGTGATAGCGCACCTGCTTGCGCAGCGCCTGCCGCTGCTCGTTGCCCAGCGGCGCCAGCGCGTCCAGGTCGGGGCGCTCCGACAGCAGCGTGAAGGCGGCGGCCACGTGGTGCGACTGCGGCGGTTGGTTGCGGCAGTTGGTTGGTTGGTTGGTTGGTGGGTTGGTTGGTTGCGGCGGTTAGTTGGCGCGGTTGGCGCGGACAAGTTGAATGGCGCGCCGTGCTAGAAGTGGCGTGGGTGGCGGCACTCCGAGCACGCCATCGTAAGATGCGTCGGTGCTGCGCCAGACGCGGCCGGTTGGCGGGCACGCGGACCTCACGCTGCGCCGCACGGCCGGAGCGCAACACGTGCGCACCTCCAGCGGCGACCTGTCGTTGTAGCGCAGCGCCAGGGGGTGGCTGGTGGCCACCAGGAAGTCGCCCGTGAGGCCGGGGTGCCCCAGGTCGTGGATGATCTGCAGAGGAGGGGCGGCGGTTGATGGTTGGGCTGCGGCTGAGCGGTTAGCGGTTGCACATGCAAGTCGATTGCGCGCCGGGCAGCGGGCAAGGAGGCAATCGGGATGGCGATGGCGAGGGTACATCACGATGGGTGTGACGCACCGCCGCGATGTAGCAGGCCAGCAGCCCCAGCGCGCCGCCGACGTAATGCGGCCGCAGTCCCGCAGTCCCCAGCAGCACGTGCGTGGACCGCAGCACGTCAGCGGCGTGGGTGGCGTTGTGGTAGGGGTTGGCGGCGGGATAGCCCGCCTCCAGCGCGCGCAGCATCCTGCGGCGGTTAGGCCAGTTAGCGGTTGGTTTACAGGTTGCTTGTGGCGGGGTTGGCGGTTGGTGGCGGTTGCATTGCTCGCGCACCTGGCGAGCAACGTGCCTCGGATGCCAAAGCGCGTCATCAGGCCCTCGCGGCTGAAGATGTAAAAGGCGAGGCAGGAGAGCGCGTGACCGCCGCTCGCTTCGGCCAGCGCCCAGCTGTCGAACTGCAGGGACGTCGTGGCCTCGGCCAGCAGGCGCTCCACCTAAGGCAAAGACGGGCAACGATGGGCAAGGTAGAGTTGAGCATTCATGTGGAGTCCTATATGAGGTAGACTGCTACAGTACACGTTTGGCGACGTTGTGACATCTGCCCAAGCATCGCTACGGCCCAGGCATTCGGGAGCGCGAGCACCTCGCAATCATGGCCCAATCGCCGCATCGGGAGCCGCATGACACCGGCGGCGCACCTGATCTAGCATGGGCGGGGGCGGCGCCGCCGCCAGGCTCACGAGCGCGGGCGTAGCTAGCGACAGCCCATGCTCCGAGCAGCCACTGTGACGGCTGTCGGCGCCGCCGCCGCCGCCGCCAGTCATCGTTAGACCGCCCAGCGTCAACAAAGCTCCGCCAGCGGCGGCTGGCGCTGACGGCGTCGCCGACGGCGGCGACCGCCGCGGCGTCGCCAGGTCCCCGTCGGCCAGGCGCGGCGGCGACGGCGGCGCCGCCGTGGCGGCGCCGCTGGCGGTGCTGGCGCCCGTGCTTTGGTGTCGCCCTATGCTGCGCCGCCCGAACAGCGGAAACGCCGCCGCCAGGACGCCGCCGGCGCCGTGGGCGGGGCTGGGCCTCTCGCTTGACGTGGCGGCGGCGGCGACGGCGCCGCCGGAGCGATGGGTCCGCGCAGGCGAGCCCGGCCCACCTCGCACGAGGCTCGACAAATGCGCGCGCCCAGTTGGGGCGCCGCCGCCGCTGGCGGCAGCGGCGCCACCGCCGCCAGCCCTGGGCAGCAGGGACGCCAGGTACATCCCCGCTCCGCGCACGCTTCCGCCAGCGCCGTTAGCGGCGGCGTTTCCGCCAGCGGTTGTGCCAGCGCCGCTGTCGGGGGCGCTGACATTCAGGTCAGCGCTCGTCGGCAGCCTGGCGGCAGCAGCCGTCGCCTGGCCGTACACGCCATAGCTGCCGCGCCGTGACTTGGCGTCACGCTCGAGCCCCGTTATCGACAAACCGCCGACGCGGAGGAAGAGGCCCGACAATGCGTCGCCGCCCCGACTGCGGCGGCCGTTGGTGGCCGCCGCGGCGCCGCCGCCGACGCCGGCGACGCTGCTATCGGCCAGCGTCAGTGCCACCATCGCCGGCGAGATGGCGGCCACACTGCCGCTGCCGCCGCCGCCACCGCCGCTGCGGACCGAACCGGCGCCGTGACTGCTACCGGCGGTCCGGCTGCCCGGTCCACCAGCGTTGCCTGGGAGCATGCAGCCACCGGCAACGGCGCCAACCCCACCGCCGACGGCACTGCCAAAAATGAGCGAGCACGCCTCCTCACTTCCAGTTATTGACGGCGGCGCCAGGCCGTCAAAGCGCGCCGAGCCGCCGCCAATGGCAAGGCCGAGGCCGCCTGCTGTCGCCGCCGCGACGGCGTCGCCGGCGGCGGCGGCAACGATGCCGCCAGCGGCGTCGGACAGCAGGAACGCCAGGGCTCCGCGGAAGGCGTTGCCGCCGCCGCCGGCCGCGCCGCCGTCGGCGGCAGACGGGCCGGTGAATGAGCCCCAGTTGCCGTAAGGGCCGGTGCTGCCGACGCTGAGCCGGCAAAACCGAGGCTCGGAGCCGACCCGGCCTGCCGCCGTTGCGCTGGCGGCGCGGCTGCACACGCCGGCAATGCTGGCGGCGCCGCTGACGCCGAGGGCGGCGGCGCCGCCGAGGCCGCCGCCGACGGCGGTTGTGCTGACAGAGGGCCGCCGGTGGCGGCCCCATAGCGGCCGGCCCGACGACGGCTCGCCGCCGAGCTGGCGCATGAGCGCGCCCGCCACCTCAGCCTGTACGGCAGCGTTTGGTCAATTGTCAACGGTCAAGGTTTTGGTGTGCGTTTGGTGCTTTGGTCAATGCCAGTCAACGCCGCACTCACATCCAGGTTGGCGTCGCGCAGCTTAGTGCCCAGGTCGAACGGGCGGTACACGTCACGGCGCTGCCGCAGTACGGATCTCAGCAGTACGACATCACGCAAGTCCGCCGGCTCGCCCGCCAGCAGGCCCGCCAGCAGCCGCGACAGCACGTCGGCGGGCGTGTCGGCTGCGGCAGGGGAGATGCGGGGGGACAGGCGAGGGCACGGC
This sequence comes from Chlamydomonas sphaeroides, assembly GCA_001662425.1. Classification (NCBI taxonomy): domain Eukaryota; kingdom Viridiplantae; phylum Chlorophyta; class Chlorophyceae; order Chlamydomonadales; family Chlamydomonadaceae; genus Chlamydomonas; species Chlamydomonas sphaeroides. Next base: position 40,577 of record BDDC01000185.1, on the reverse strand, counting down.
TCAGGGTTCGTGACGGCACACCCTTGCGACACCCGACACCACACACGTCTCGGTACGTCTCCTGCGCAGCGCCATGTCTGGCCCAAACCCAAGGACCCACCCGCGTCCACGGTCCGCGGCCCCAGCGCCTCTACGTGGCCCGGCTTGAGCTCCTGAGGGCGTGTGTTCCGGAGGGCGAGCGGGGCACGGGCTCACAATGCAGCCGGGGACCAACGCACCAGCCTCGCAGCCTTTAGGCCGGAAGCTTGTTCCACACAGCGCCACGGAAGGCGCAAATGACCGAGCGGGAAGGACCACCAGGCCGCGGGGGTGGCGGACGCCGCGCGGGCCTCTCGGCTCACACATGGCTACACACGGGGGTGGCAGGAGCAACGAACACAACGAGCACGCACACCCTCTGGGCCCGGAGCTGTTGGTCGCCCGCCCACGTGTCGAGCGGGCGAGGGGGTCCGTACAACAAGTGTACGCCGTGCACGCTTGGCGGCCGCTCGCGCCAACGCTCCCAGCCCCTCCCTCCCCTCAGGTCCTGGCCCGGATGTCTGCTCTGGCCTGCAGCAGCTGTAGGGGGAACCACCGGAGGCCCCACGCCGACGTGCACAACCCAACAACCCTGCAGCTTCCAATCCAACCTCCTCCCGCCCCCCCCCGCCGACCTGCAGCAGCTCCCGCGGCAGCAGCATGCGGAGCAGCAGCTTGTTGCGGCACCTGGAGGCGGGGGGCGAGGGTGACGGGTGCGGTAGTGAGCGGCGTCAGGGTATTGACATGGCATGAATGGCGTGCCGGCAGCATGCGGCGCAGGAGAGGGGGCCGAGGCGGCGCTGGGGAAGAACGGGTTTTCGCACGGGCGAGGTTGTCGCGGTTGGGGTCTGACATCGGGTCCGCCAAGGCATGTGAACGGCACCCGCACTCAGTAGGGTGGGCGGCGGCCCGCCGTGACACAGGTTGGGGGCCCCGCCGCGACACCGGGCTGCTGCACGGCTCCTGCTCCTGCCCCATGGGGAGGACGTGGGCTCCTGCTCGTGCACCCATGCCCAACCCCAGGCGGAAGAGCACGGCCAGCAGCAGGCCCGCCTGCCCGCGCTGCCGTTGCGATTACCACGGCCGCGCGCAAACTCGTTGCAGCGTCACAACCGCCATCACACGTCGGCTGCCCGGAGCTACTAGCGTGTCGCCCATGTTATCATGGCTTGTCAGCGCTCAGGGCTCTGCTGGCGCTGCCGCGCCCGCCGCGGAGCGCACGGTGCGCATGTGCGCTGCGCCGCTCACCTCGACACAAGCACCGCGAAGAGCAGGACTGCCAGGGCCGCCGAAGCGATGACCACGGCCGCGACCACGCCCCCGAACCAAGTGGGCCACCAGCGGCCGCTTGAGGGACCCACCGCCAGCGTCCACTGGGGGTGATGGAGGGGCAGGGGGAGGGCCGTGCGTGTATTCAGGAATGGGAGCAGTGCGCGTGTTCATTGGAAGGAAGTAGTAGAGGAACGTGCACGCGGCACGTTCGAGGTGGTGGTGATGTGAGTTGTGGACGTGTGCGGGCGTGCCAGGGCAGGCTTGGAGGACCGTGCAGGCCTTCAGCGGCCGCTGGGGAGTCCCACGGCCAGCGGCCGCTGGGGAAAGGGGAGTACAGGCGGGGCCGTAAACAATGGGTAGAGAGGTGGCGAGGGCAGTGAACAAGCCCCATGGGGGAGGAGGCACGACCCACATGAGGCCGCGTGCCAGGCCGGGAGAGAGGAAGCGAGGGGAAAGGGGGAGGGCAGGTGCGGACCGGGAGTGCAGAGGCTGCAGCAAACCTCCCACGTCCCAGCCCGTCGCCGCGGCATGCAACGGCGGGCGGCGCGTGCGTGTGCTGATGGATGGTCGGGACTGTCACCGCCACCGTCAGCGTCGCACCTGCGCATCCGCCAGCTCCACCGGCGCCGTTACGGGCTGGCGCGGCGGCGTGTTGTCGCCGCCAGCCGCCACGACGACCTTGCCGCCGCCGGCGGCCACCGGCGGCGCCGTCAGCATGTAGCAGTAGCCGCGCGCCGCGAGCGCCTGCGGTTGGCGGGGCGGCATGGTGATCACTCGGAGTTTGCACGGCCGGGGGACGGCAGCGCAGGGCGAACGGCACGTTCAATCCGTACGGGCGCGACGCACGGGTCATGCGGGCCGCAGGCGCCGCGTGCGCGTTACGCCATCGCAGCACATGCAAGTGCCTGCACCAAGCCTTGCGCAAGGGTTTGGGGGTTGTTTCACCACGCTTCCCTTTGTCAGAGACTCCCAGCCCAAACCCTAACCAAGTCTGCCTGCATCCATTCCTGATCTGATGGTCTGATCGCAGGCGGCATAAAACCATTCGGCCGCACCTGCAGAGGCGGCACCTGGCCTCGGGCCCCCGTGGGGGCACCGACCGCGTCGAGGATGATGGTCGCCAGGGCCTGCGGCGGTTGGCAGGTGGTTGCACGTGGTTGGCGGTCGACTTGGCACCGTCGAGGGCGCCCGGCGCCAATCCCCGCCCCCCAGAAGCGCGCGCCGCTGGCCGCACGGTACACGCACACGCCGCGGGCACCGGTGGCCGAGTGGCGATGACATCAGCGCCACAGCCAACCAAGGTCCGACAAGAGCCCCAGAAGCGCGCGCCGACGGTGGTCTCGAAAACTGCCTGCCGCGCCGCACGGCGCGTTGGCAACATAAATCGGCGTCGCTAATGTGTGCATCATCATTGTGCGCTTATCACTACGGTAGGCATCACAACGCTTCGTGGGCGCACTCACAAAGCCCCAGAAGCGCATGCCGCTGCTGGCGTTGAACGCGCAGGCATCGCCGCACGCCGCGTTGGGCGCATCCGGCCGGCCGAACCCGTCCTCGGGCCCCGATGCATTCGCAAAGATGGCTTTGCGTATGGCCAGGAGCTTGGGGGCCGGCTGTGAGCTGGATGCAGATCCAGATCCAGGGGATCCCGGCAGGCCTCCGAAGTCGGGTCCCGATTCGGATTTAACTCCGACCGCGTCCCACGGGCCCTCGACCGAGAGCCGCGTGGTTGACAGCGAGCGGCGCAGCGCGGCGTCAAAGACGGGGTTGTCGACTGCGGGCCGTGGGCGGGGCCGTAGGTGCCACATAACATGCACCTCATGGCATGCACGCGGGCCATGGTATTGAAGGAAGTGTGGGGCGCGAGCCGCGGGTTGCGAGCAGGCACGAGCGGCTGGCGGGCGGCGGGTTGGGCACGCGGGCCGCGCGGCCTGCGTGTGTTCAAGTGTTAGGTAGAACAGAACCTAACACGCGGCACAGCACGCCCCGGGTAGAGTGGCGCGTCGGCCGTGCGCGGAGGGAATGCAGTTAGATGCGCCAGTGCAGAAGCGAGGCCTGCCCGGGGTGGAGCGCCGGCCGTGTGTTTTCGGTGCGGCACGGCCTTGGCTCGCGTGCGGTGGCCTAGCCGGGCGGCTTCCGGTCGGATGAGAGCTTCTCCTTTTGTGCGTATGGCAAATAATCCACATAATGTACCATACGCAGCATGCAAAAAGCTGTGTCGCAACTCGACACACCGCGCCGCGCGGGCACTCACGCAGGCCCAGCAGGTCGACCCCCAACTGCGCCTGGTTCCACGCGTTGCCCTGCAGCAGGGCGGGCGGCGCATGAGGCGAGCGGGGCGCACGGGCTGCTGAGAGGGAGTGTGCTGGCCTAGCTCGAAGACTGGCTGGCGACGTGCATCCACCGCGCGGCAGCGCTGCAAAGCGCACATGCGCGCGCGGCGCTATCCGGCCAAATGCCCGTGCCCCGTGCCACCGTAACCCGCCCGCCCCGTTGCAGCGTGGCCGTGCGCAGCGACGCCCCGGGCAGGTGCGGCTCACACAACCAGCCATTTGACCATCCCCCACGTGTTCACTGCCGGGGGCTGGGTACGGACGCCAATTGATGTAGGCCCTACCTGCAGCGGGTACACCAGCCGCTGCACGCCCGCCGGCGCCAGCTGCAGCGACTGCATCGCGTCGGGGGTGCTCTGTGGGCAGCGGCGAGGGGTTGCGGCAAGGCCGCCCTCAGCTGTCGCATATCATCAGCCAATCGAGCCGATGAAGTCACCGACACGACCCGTCGATGCATCGATAGAATCGATGCAAGATCCGAGAGCTGTACAAGGGCCGGCGGCAGGGACTGGTGGCGAGGGGCAGAGCGACGCGGCACGCACACATGGGGGTGCCGACTGTGCGGGCAGTAGTGGGAGGGAGAAGAGGCCTTGGGTGCGGCGCAGCGGCTGGCGAGCGCGCTGGCAGGCCCGCTGGACACAGCGCGTGTCGTCCAGGAGGCTGGGCGGGACTGACGGTCGCATGGCCTTGGTAACGCAGCAGGCGCAGTGTCGATAGCAACCGCAACACCTACCGCCGCCACGAGCGCCGGCGCGGCCGAGGCAAAGAGCGCTTCCACGGTGCTATACTGCGGCTGCAGCTCCACCATTGCCGCCAGCGTCAGCACCGGCGCAAAGGCGGCCGTGAGCTGGGCGCGGTACCAGAAGGCGGCATCGAGGGCGAGCGAGGTGGCGTGCTCCTGGGGTGGGGGAGTTGGAGGGGTGGGGGGGCTGGATGGCACCTGGCGACTGGGTAACGAACGGCGTGCGCTGCAAGCGAGGCCCCGCGCTACAGGACTCGTCACAAGCCTGTCGTGAGTTGTGAAGTGGTTTTACCTTTTGGCGGTCGACGTCGGCCTGCGCGGCGCGGGTCACGGCCCACACGCCCAAGCCGCAGAGCACGCCGAAGACCAGCAGAGGCACGATAACCACCACGGGCCGGGCGCGAATGATGCCTCCCACGTCCTGTGCAGTCATGCAAGGTATATGTGTTATGGTGGGTAAGGGAAGATAGCTCAGCTCCGGCGACGCGGCGCGGCATGCGAGTTTTGCCGCAACGCCCTGCCGCCGCCGCAAGTATTATTGTGCCTTGTATCGTAAAAACGTATCCAGCCTGGTGGGCCGCACCTTGGCTTCCCTGTCAATTGCCTTACAGGTTGCGCGGCATCGCGCCCACATCCCTCCTCTGTTATCGTGGGTTTGCTTCATATCAGCCTGAGCTTCAGCAGCTGGGGGCATCAGCCCGAGGGCATGATAACGACCATAGCGCGAGGGGTGTGTCGCTGAACAACAAGCTCGCGTCAATATAGGAGGAAGAGGCTGGAGTTCTAGGAAATGTGCGGGTCCAGAGCTGGAACACGCAAGCGTCAGCAATTGAGTGACGCGTGGCGGCGAGTCCAAGCAAGATCATGCTGCATGAACCAAGCTGAAGCAATCATCATGGCTATGGGCTGCCGAGACTCGGCCCGGTCGACAAGTCGGGCCGATCGTCCGTAACCCAGCACGCCCGACGCGCTCCCCGCAGCCCCGCTGCTCCCCCCTGCTCCAACCCCTGCTCCCGCTCCCGACATACGCGGATGTGTTGGCAGTTCGGTCTCACTGTGCTCCGTCCCACACACTCGCCTTCGCGACGTCCCTCCGCTTACACAGTGGATTTTGGCCAATGAGCAGGGGGGACACCCCTGCCTGCTAGTCCCGTACCATGCACAGCAGGTCCAATCTGCCCACAATTGCAATGCTTTTTGTGCGCGTGCATCCTTGGGTAGGCCTGTTGATAGGCCTGGGTGCAATTCGAGTCAAGTACATTGCAGCCGCTGTATCCTGCCCTTGTGCCACGTGTTGACACCAACCGGGCACCGGCGTGCCGTCAGCGCCGGGACCCATATTCGGCGCGGTGTACATGCGGTGGTTACGGGCTCGCCCGTGGCAGGATGGGGCGGGGGGTAGGTGGGGGGCGGTTCGTGTCGCCGAGCGGTGGTGCCCGTTCACCACGCAGCAAATCCATTTCGGAGTCGTGTCTCGTGTGTAGGGCGACAGGGCTGACAAGTTACGGAATGGTACGCCACAAGCCTAAACTCTTGACCCATTGCCATGGCTTCTTGGGTCGGCGAGAGCGACGCCCACCTCGAGGCGCTGTTCGGCCCCGTCACGCCCAGGAGGCCTCCTGGTCACGCCCTCCCACGCCTGCAGCACCCCCTCGCGGCACATCTCGGCGCGCATGCTGCTCCTCAAAACGCGCACCCCCATGCGCGCCATGCTGACGCTCGGCCCCACCCCCGCCCTGCACTTCGTAGCACCGTGCACCCATCCATGCCCAGCTCCGACCCCCGCAAGCCTCAACACCACCCCCCTCGCGCCATCGGCGGCAGCCGTCAAGACGCCGCCCGGGGTTCTGCCGGCGCCGCGTCGGGCGCCGCCGGCGCCGGCGCCGGCGCGGGCGTCGGCGCGGGCGCCGGCGCGGGCGATGGCACGGGCGCGGGCGCGGGCGATGGCGCGGGCTGCTGCGGCGCCGCGTTGCCGAGTAGCGAGATGGTCTTGATGATGACCGCCTTCTCCTCCTTGAACTGCTCGTCCTCTTCTACGGCGCGATGCACGGGTACGGCACAGGCCACGAGCAGGGGCACACGCCAGCCGCGCGTCAGCAACGCACGGCGTCTTAACTAGCCAGAGCAATGCTGCCAGCCGCGCGTCAGCAACGCACGGCGTCTTACAGTAGCCAGAGCAATGTTGCCAAGCACCAAAAGCCTCCTGCCCCCACGCCAAGCCACCCCCTTTCCGCACCTTCCCTTGTTTACCCTGCTCCAAGCGGCGCCTTTCGCCCCAAGCCAAGTACCCCTCGCATCTCCCCGCCCCGGCCCCCTTCCCTCCGGCCCGGCTGCTCACCCTTCTCCGTGTGGAAGTCCTCCAGGTACTTGAGCAGCTTGTCCCGGTTGTTGGCCAGAATGTCCACAATGGGCTGCGGCTTGTTGGGGTTGGCCACGAACACCTAGGTGGGGAGGCGGCAGAGACGGGCAGGAGGGGACGGGGTCAGGGACGGGCGGCAGGCTGCACGGAGGATGGACGGCAAGTACGGGGTGGGGCTGGGACCTGGCGCCGCCGCCTGCATGCCAGTGACCCAAGCCAACAATGGCACACGCCGGAGCCGCCCTCGGACCTGACACTGATCCTTTTGCGACGTCAACGATTCAGTTGATCGACTCGGATACAAAGGCTGGTCGGAGGCCTTGACCTGGTCGCCCCGGCCCCTAACTCCGCCCAATCGCGCGCCGCAGCCTGCGGGCGCCGCGCGGCCCCGGCCCTTCTGTAGTCCCCTCGCCCGCGCCCCTGGCCTGGGCCCTGTTGTTGTCCGTCCCCTCGCCGTCGCCCCTAACCCGGGCCCTTCTAAGCTACGGTACCCCCGCCGTCGCCCCCTGGCTGCACGGCCACACCTTGAAGACGTGGAAGGCCTCGAACTGGATGCTGCGGCTCTGGTCCTTGAGCAGCACCATCATGGTCATGAGGTGGTGCACGTCGCCCACAAACTTGAGCATCACCTTGACGTTGCTGCGGTCCAGCAGCAGCTCGCCCAGCAGCTGGCGGGCGGCGGTGGGGCGGAGGAAAGGGCAGCGGAGGGCGATGAAGCGAGGGCGTTGCAGCAGCGAGAGGCGGGCGAGCAACGGGACAGCGCTCGGCGCCTCGCGGCGGCACTGGCCAGGGCCGGGTCGTCCTGGCTACAGAGGAGCAGCCAGCAGGTAGCTGCTGGGAAGCTCCTCGTCAGCGTCCAGCGCGGCTCAAAGCGTGCGGCTCCTCGGGGCTTCTGGCCCAATGCGGCTTTAAGCCCTCACCCTTCCGTAGGGCCACCCAAGATCCTGGGCCCACCAAACCGGACGCACACCCTTTCCTGGCTCCTCTCCCGACGGCGATTTTGCAGCTGGCTGCCATGGCCGCTGGTCGCGAGGTGCCCCTGTGTCATCAAGCCGTGATGTGGCCCAAGGACCTGCCGCCCCCGCCGGGCCATGCCCCACGGCCGCTGTGCGCCTGGCCCCGTACTGTGGCCTGAGCAAAGCGCTCACCTTGAGCGACTGGCGGCGCACCACGTAATTGGACGACTGCAGCAGCTTCACGTACGCCGCGAAGAACTGCAACAGCGGGCAGGAGAGGTGGGAGCATGCGCATGGGGAGCGGTGGCGGCGCGAAACGCGGTGGGTGTGCTTGCTTGCGCCCACGGGGAGGAGACGGCAGGAGGACGGCGGCGCGCTCCCTGCCCCGCCCTTCCATCCGCACCGCAGGGGGTGCACGCGGCCCTTCGCCAGCCACCCGCTCTACACGGCCCGGAACCTGGCCGTCCTGTCGTTGTGCCGCTGCTCCAGTGCCCCTCGCCCGCTGCCCCTGCCCAGCCCTGACATCCCATCCCCGCTCTGCCCCAGACGACCCACACCCTGCTCGCCGCCTGGAGGCGCGGCCCTCGCCCCTCCCCTGCCCTACTCGACTTCCCATGCCAATGTCCCGCCCCCTGGTAGTGCCCCTGCGCCTGCCCCTACACACTCATGCTGCCAAGGAGCATGAGCGTAGCGCAGCAGGTGTACGCTGTCTACATGGGGCTCGACCGGTGATAGGGTGTCATCGGAGCCAGCTTAGCGCTACCTCCTGGCAGCGCTCCTGCCAGCCCCTGCCCGCCTTGCCGGCTGTGATGCTGCCCCGTAACCCACCCACCCCAAGAAACACGCACACGCACGCACACGCCCCCCGCTGCCACCCCCGGGCGCACCTCCTGGTAGTGCTCCTGCAGGTATTGCGCCACGACGGCCTTGTGCCGCGTGAGCAGGTCCTGCAGGCAGGCAGGCGGTGCGGGCAGGGAGGAAGCGTGCGCGCGCAGACATGCCCACGGCAACTCGGCCCACGCCGAGCCGCAGCCAGCCATGAGCGCTGTGAGGGGCCAAGCAGCCGCGGGCCTCTCCATCCCGCAACCCTGCTAGCCCGCATGCCTAGAGCACCTCTGCCACAGCTCAGCACCCCACCTAGGCCCCGACGCCCAGAGTGCGATCCCTGCGCCGGCCTGACCTTGCCTTCACAGCCCTGTTCTTGATCGCACCAGGGGCACACCCACGCCTGCCCCAAACCCCCAGCAGCTCGCCAGCTGCACCCGTCCCGCCGCCCGCGCGCCGCCGCCCGCGCGCCACGACCGTGAACACGCTGGCACGCGCCGGCACACAGCCCCGTGCTGCTGCCCCTGCCCGACCTTCCTGCCCACACCCGGCGTTGAGGACGGGGGTTCCGGCCCCGCATCTGAGTCGCCCCACGCCACCGCCCCCCTGCCCCTGCACACGACGGTACCGCAACTACATCACCCCACGCCACCGCCTCCCTGCCCCTGCACACAACGGCCGCCCGCACCTTGAAGGTGCTGAACGCGTCCGACGCGATCTCGAAGTTGGCCACCTCCACCTTGTCGAAGAAGCGCAGGAACACCGGCCCGTCCAGCACCTTTCTGTGGGCCGGAAAGCGGAGCACCGCAGCATGCTCAGGCGCGCGCGGACCAGCGCCAGGGCGCAGACCAGGACCAGAGGGCTGGTGGACCAGGATGACGCGGGCCTGGCGCCCCGCGTTGGGGTCATGCAGTGCACGCATGCAATCGTGCGGCAATGGGGCTGCGGGCTGCCAGGACTTCAACAGCCCTCATCCAGCAGACGGCTGTGCCGCTGCAGACGGCAGCAGCCGCCAGCCTAGGGGAGGGCTCCCGCCGCAGCGCGCGCGGCCCGGCCCGGGAGCCACGGCCCGCGCGGCCTCGGCTCCAGCCTGGCTGTGCGCATGGCCGCAGTGCGTCCCAGTGCGGCGCCGCCGGCAAGATGGCGACGGGGCTGCCGGGGTGCCGGCGCTGGCGCCGGCTGGCGGCAGCTGCAAGGTTCGCACCTCGCGACCTGGTCGTCTCTCAAGCAGTCCCGCAGCATGGAGCCGCAGTTGAGGGCGATCGTGGCGTCCTCGTACCTGCGAGCAGCGGGCGGCGGCGTCGGGCCGCGGCGGCCGTATGCGCGAGCCGGAGCCCTGCCACGTTCAGCCCCACAGCTGGGGGAACCCCGGTCCCCCCCCCGGCCGCCGTTCCCGGTGCCACAGCTGCAGCGCCTGGCGGCGGCAACGTACCCGTTGAACAGGAGCGTGGGAATCTCCGGGTGCCCCTGCAGGTAGAGTGCGCCCGGACCCCGCTCGTCATCGTGCTTGATCCGCACCACCGCGCCGAACACTTGCGCGGCGTCCTTGCGGGCCTCGAACTCCAGGTCGCCCAAATGCTTCACGATCAATGAGAGCAGGTCGCAGCGCCCCGCCTCTTGCGCCAGAGCCAGCGCATTCTCCTTTGTTGCCTCGTGCTCCTCGTCGCCGAAGAGCAGAAGTTTAGCGTAGCCCAGGTACTTGGACACCGACTCGTTTGCCTTGTCCAGCGCCTTATCGTCACGCCTGCCCGCTGTCAGGGACTCAAACGCTGCTACGAGCTTGCTCACTACCTCAGCCGGTGTCTTAGGCCGCTCTTTAAAGACCTTGTCGAAGAGAGGCATTTTCCAGGCTACATAACCACTATCCTGCCACGGGTGCGAAAGGAACGTCAATTTTGGTGGCGCCACCGGCTTCCTGACATTTGGGGAGCCTGAAACGTTGTGGCCCGTGCGCACTAGTGCGGTAATTGTTTCGGCTGGTTTTGGAGAACCACAACGGTCGGGAACATGACCATCGGGCGGCGACCTGGCCGTGCCATAACCCCGGCCCGAATCCCCCACCGTTTCCGCATAGGAACTTGCCAGAACGTCACGTCCAGCACAGACAGGCCCATTACGAGAGCAGCCAGCGAAAAACTCCGAGACCCCCATCCATGCATAGCCTGCTAATGCGCTGCGCGCTCAGCCCCGGACCTTCCGACGCGGTGGCTGGGGCGGGTCCTCCGCTGGAAGCGGCAGCGAGAGCAGCCACGCCGCCGCCGCCGCCCCACGTGGGGACTGGAGTTGGGCACGGACCTTCCTTGCACGTCCACAGTCGAACACTTCAGAGCAGGCTCCCCTGAAACTGTAGCTTCTTCGTGGCGTGCCTGCGATCAGGAGCCTCCTGCCTGCAACGTGCTCGCACCAGGAGTTCCACCCCAGGGCTGAGTTCGTTGGCAGCGAGGGCGGGTCTTACACCCTGGCAATGCGGCTGGCTGTGTGGCAGCTGTGGGCTCGTACTGGCGAGCCAGGAGCAGGGTGCCAGCCTCTGACGCCAGGCGTACCCCCGCACATGTGCGGGAAAGACTCTGTCAAGCAGGCTGCGGCAGTACGGCCGGGAGCGCGCGCCGCCCACCTGCCCGTGCGGCTCTGCCTTGCCACGCAAGCCTGTCCTGCACTACTTCTGAGGCAGCGCCATGGCGGGAGCGCTGCGCGACATTGTTCCGGAGGCGTTCAGCGCCTCGGAGCTGACTCCCCTCGCCGGTCGCTGCGGGTGGCGGAGAAATTCTCTTACCAGGCGCTGCGGTTGGCAGTGGCACCCGGTGGTGGCCGCCAGGGGGTATGGGGTGTCGTCGTCCAGCGTCCGTAGCTGCCATGGAGGACGGCCGCCAGCAGCTGCAGGGGCCGCGTGTTGACAAGCACGTCCCCTGGCAGCCGGGGCGCTCGCGCGTGTCCGAGCCGCAGTGGTGGCGGTCTCCAGGGGCCGCCTTGCGTCATGTGCTGCTCGCACCCGCCTCTGCGGGGCCAGGGATCGGTGCCCGAGGAGCACCCGTTCCTTGCGCATGTGCCCGATGGTGGGGGTCTGCTTTGTGGGGCCTGGGACGTTAACTTGCCGCATGCCTTACAGGTTACAGCGGAGCCATTCTGTGTAATGCTCACAGCTGAGCAGTAGCGCTGGGAGTTCGGACTAGTGGCTAACGCTGTGCGCGCTGCGTGGGAGCGGTACTTTAGCCGCGGCAGGCACGCGTGCGTCTGCTGCTCTAGGGCCTTCGTCTCAGGTACCTTTCACTGACTTCCACGCTGGTTCTACAGTAAAAGGGCCGTGCGTTGGGCAGGTGGTCGATGCGTGTCATTTCAATTCTCATCTGTCCGGCCCGAGCCTCCCTGAAGCGCCCGCTGCGCCGTGCGCTGCGCTGGAGCGCAGGAGGGCCTCCTGCGGCAGCCACGGGGGCGGCGGCGTTGACGGGCCGGTGCTGGGCAGCGGCTGTGGTGAGGCAAGCGTGGCCGCTGGAGCTGTGACGGCCGTGGCCAGGGGAAGGCCTTTCGCAGGCAGCAGCGGTGGCACTGCCACCCCTGAGCCGCGGCCCGGCGGCAGCGGCGGCGGCGGCTGCGGCTGCGGCAAGCAGTGGCGCTCAGCCAGAGTGAGTGGTGTTGGGGGCTGAGTTCGCGGCGAAGGTTGCGTCTACGCCTTCTGCCATTTGAGGGTATCTGAGACAACCGCCAGAGAGATAGCCTTGGAAGACCACGCGGCGCATACCGCGGTCCGATTGCAGCAGCTGTCGTGACGCGGCGCTGTGTCCAGGGTCTGCCTCGCGTGGTACAGGGTCACACCCCATTGCCCCGCGGCCATATGGATATCACAGCTTTGCGCTGGATGGCGATCCAGGGAAGAAGCCGTGTGCCTGCCGCCTGCTGACCGCGACCTGGAGGCCCTCCTGGGACCGATCACCAACGCTGGCTTGCGAAGCGCAAGTCCGAGGCCTCGCGAGGCCTGTGCAGGTGCCCTGGAGGACGCCAAGTAGATGTGTCGCAAGCCAGGTTTCGCTCACAGTTGTCACTGCGGACAATGCGGGACCTGCCATCGGACGTGCGGCCGCATCGTGAGAGCCAAGCCACGCAGTACACTCACCACCGGGCGACCCTGCCCGGGGACCGCCACAGCACACATTCGTTCGTTTGTTCACCACCCCCCCGCGTCCCGCAGCCTGCGCATCCCTGTCGCCTGCTGTGCGGGTGCGCGGCGCTCACTGCCGCGCCGCGCGGTTCCCGGCAACCATCCCCTCGCACAGACAGCTCTCACGGTCAGCCAGCGTTTATGCGTATCGGACAGTCCAGCCGCCCTCGCCACCGCCGCGACAACTACCCGTCCCTATAACAGCGAGAGATGCGCGCCAACCCGCAGACAGACAGAGGCATGTGCGACGACGGCGGCATTAGACCGCCCTCGTGACACACATCTCAGGCTCCCGCAGGCAAAGGTGCATGCCTGGCGGCCATACTCGCCGAGCATGTCTGCAGCGGCAGCGGAGCGCGGCCCCGACCGGACGAAGCAGCATAAGGGACAGCCGCGCAACCCGGCGCCGCATCGATAGCGGCAGCCAAGGCGGGCGCAACCTCACCACCAGCCGTCAGGGCGTGCTCGGCGGCGCCGCTGACAGCCGCTCGGCGAGCGGCCCTGCTGATAGCCACCGGCAGCCAGCAGCCCGCACTGTGCGAAGCTCCAGGTTGGCGTGCGACTGCCCCACGCCCTTCAGCAGGCCGGCGCGGCGGCGTGCTCGCCACTGGCCGGGTAGCCGGCGGCAATCGCGCATTCGGCAAGACCAGACAGGTCTGGGCCGTTGCAGCGCCACTGCGGGATGCTGTAGCTCACGCGCCTGGGCCTGGCAGCGCCACTGGCCGTCGAAGGTCCGTAGCTGCGCGCTGCTCGCGCTGCGGATGCAGCACCGGCACGGGCCACATGGCCATCCGCCCACCCGCCGCCGCCCGGCAGCACCAGACCGTGGCGGCGGCGTCTGGCGGGCTCGCCGGTACCATGTACCACATGGGGAATGCGCAGCCCGCCGGGGCTGCCCCTCACCCACAGGCTTTCGTTCACGACGCTGACGCTGCCGCCGCTCTGGGACGGGCACGTAGACAGGCATACCACTGGCGGATGCAGAAGCCGCTTGCGTCAGCGCGCCATGAGGCGTCGATGTGGATCGGCGCTACAAGCCAGGCATGGGCGGGCTGTTCCAGGCTCATTATATGCTCTCAATGCAGATGCACTCAAACGCTCATCACATAACGGCATCCCGCCGTCAGCGCCTTAAGCCGCGCAGGCTGCAGCGAGCGAGTCCAGCGCATCGGCCGGCTGCAGAAGAGCGCTGCGTCGGACTCAGCAAGCCCCGCAGGCCCACTGGCACGCCATCGACATGGCCCCCTCCTGCACCGCCGCTGGCCGACGCAGCTGCGCACAGGACTGCTGCTGGTGATCAAAGGCTCGCCGCTGCGGGTGTCAGGTGCTCTCCTTGCACCACACGCCGACCTCAGCGACCAGCCCGCTAGGCTGGGCCTCACGTGGAATTAGACATGTAGCCAGCGGCGGCGATCTCCAGCACCGCCGCCGCGGTCGCGCCAACGCCGCCGCCACTCACGCTGCTTGAGAAAAGCGCGGAGGAGCTGCCATACGCGGCGGCAGCTGCCGAAGAGCTGCCGTAAGAGGGGGCGGCCGGGGCGGGTGCCTCGGGCCCCTGGGTCTGCAGAGCGCTTGTCGGGGTCGGCAAGGCATCCTCCCAGCCCTTGCGCCGGACCCACAGCTGCAGCGCGTCCCGCATCCATTGATGCTTGCACTGCCGTGACGCCTCGGCGATGGAGCACTGCGGGGACAGGGATTGCCAGGGGCGGTGCGAGGCATGGAGGGCGTGGGTCAGGTTTGCCTAATGAGCGCAACCGCTAACAGGTCCCTGTGCACAATAGTCGCTATGCAGCTGTAACACGCAGCCTCACCCAGACACGCTTGCGGTCGTTGCTCTCCGGCCAGGACGGCAGCTCCTCGGCGACATGCATCACGTAAATGAACGCTTTGCACTGTCCTGACGGATTCCCTCGCCCCTCCTGCGCGGTCTTGCCGCTTGCGAACGAGAAAATGCCCAGAAGCGGCTCCTGTAAGGACAGGGAAAGCGACCACGCCGGAATTTGAGCAAACTGCGCAACCTGAACCCGTTCGCGCGGTGACCGCTTGCCTCACCTCCAGCACTCCCCGCACGCCAGCCTCCTCCACGGTCTCCCTCTGGGCAGCGGAATCCATGCTCTCGTCGTCCTCCCAGCCGCCCTGAGGCCCAACAAACGGTCGCGTTAGGCGCTGCCGTGTCGCTGGGCTGCACCTGAGCGCAACCGCCTAACAGATTGCAGGCAAGGTTCGTAGCAACTTGTCCTCCGCGATGAGAGCCGCGCCCTCACCTTCGGGAAGACCAGGCCCTTGCCGTTCGTCGTGGTGATCATGCACACCTGGACGTGTTCAGCGCTGTGCGGGTGACCCGAGAATTTGACGGGGATGCACCTGCGCGCGGTCGGGTTGGGTGAAACGAGAGCGCGGCCCAAAGGATGGCCATGACGCTTACCCTGCCACGAGCCGTTCGCCGCCTTCTCCATAGCGTTGCTTGTGCCGACCTTGGCGTGAAGCGTTGGGCACTGGGCCGCCTATCAACAGCTC
Source organism: Chlamydomonas sphaeroides (assembly GCA_001662425.1). Taxonomy (NCBI): domain Eukaryota; kingdom Viridiplantae; phylum Chlorophyta; class Chlorophyceae; order Chlamydomonadales; family Chlamydomonadaceae; genus Chlamydomonas; species Chlamydomonas sphaeroides. The sequence continues at coordinate 25,402 of BDDC01000185.1, read as the reverse complement.
GTGCCGAGGCTGAGGCTGAGCTGCTGGAGCCGGCGAAGTCATGCTTGAGGACGACGCGAAGGCCACAGCCCAAGAACTCAGAGGCCTACTGTGGGCCCCCGAGGCGCTGTGCCTGTTCCTCGCTGCCCAGCTCATCCACCCGAAGCATGTGTGGCCGCCAGAGGCGCGACCGCCCTGCTACGTGTTCCATAGGACGCTTGCGGCCATGGGGTCCAGCCGCCGCGCCTGAAGCCCGAGCGGCGAACTCAGAGTAGCAGGTGATAAACGCGCGCAGCCGTGCGCTGCGCTGCCAGCTGAGCCAATTAATTACGGGGTGAACGGATGTGCTCGTCAACAGGCGAGCTACTGACCCGGAGCGCTAAACGACACAGGTCACTTGACGACTTGAGAGGTTGAATGTTGCTTTGGATAACGAAGCAAGATAGTAGGGCGCAACTTGACGTAATGATATGGCAGGTTGTGGCGTTGCCTCAAGAAAGGCTCGGCTTCTGGTTGCCCAGTACGACCGGCACGGGGTTTGGGATTCAGTCCCCAGCGGTCCAATCCCCCGACGCATGTCCCCCGCCCTAACAACCCACGCCAACAAGCCGAGATTGCAGTCCACAGGATGCCAACACAGGATGCCAAGCAGCCACGTGTCGGCGCAGCCGGGTGGCGCCAGCATGGTGGAACAGCGTTGTACTGTCTGCAAGTAACTAATGGGCGCGTCACCACCGAGTGCACTCGTTGGCAAGCCATGCCGGAGCACTTCACGCATCCCTGTTTGCTACGCACGGAAAACGCGTCACAAATACCCAAGGCGTGCCGCGCGGTCGGTGGTGCTCCCAGTTACCAATCAACGAACACACAGCTAGTGGGGGCTAGTGGGTACTGCATATTGCCGTGGGTGCCGACGACAGCACGGCGTGGCGGCGCTGGTCGTCTGACACATGCTGCGCCGCCAACCGACCAGCGCTCAACACCGTCTCATGACGAAACAATTGTAGCGCGTTGCCGCCACCCGTACAGGTACGCAGTCGGCTAAGTTGGCGGTCGGTGATGATCAGGGGGGATGGTGCGATCAGCTGGCGCAAGAGCCTCTGTAGGGCCCTCCTGCTCCAGCTATCTTATCCGCGGACGGACACGGCACTGACAACCGCTACCACCCGCCGCTAACAGCACCGCTATCTGAGACCTGATCCGGACCATATATTCGCCGCAGCGGCGCGCACCACCACCACGTTGTCGCCGTGCGCAGCAACCAGCCCCGGCGGTGACGCCGGGGCCGAGCCCCGCTCGGCTCCCGCCTCCGGCCCCGACCCCGGCCGCAGTCCCCTGCCCGACCCTGCGTGGCCCGGCCCCGACCCCGGCCTAGACCCGGGGCGCCGTCCCGATGCCACTGGCAGCAGGCTGGCACCCGGCCCTCCGTCCGAGCCGGACGCGGCGGAGGAGCCCGGGCCCAAGCCCGAGCCCGGGGCAGCGGCCGAGCATCCGGCCACTTTGACCATGCCTATGGATCCGGGGGATGAGTTCGGGCCCACACAGGGCCCCACCTTGTGACTCCCGCACCGCCCTGAGGAGGGGCGAGCGGCCGCGCCCGAGCCACTCGGGCCCGGCCCCGCGGCTGCGCCTGCCGCCGCCGCCTCGTCTGCGGCCGCGGCTGCGGCGCAGTGCGTCAGGGCCGCTGGGTCGGTGGCGGCGACGGCACGCCAGCCGCCGCCGGTGCCACCGGCGGCGCGGCGGCGGTGGCGGAGCCAGAGAACGGCGCCCGCCGCCAGCGCCGCCGTGGCCGCGATGGCGCCGACCACAATGCCGGCGATCGCACCTGCGGACGGAGGGTGGTGCGCCACGCCTGTCTCTCGGGCACATGCGGATGCCGTGTGCCGTAACGTATCGCACGATGTATGTACGGTATGCCGCGCTGACGGACAATGTTGACTGACACGGGATTAAAGCCACTGCCGGCGGCCGTCCAATCTCATTCATGATCACAGGGACCTAAAAGACTCCGTGCGACTGTGACACAGTGGACGCCGTGCGGGATTAAGGGCGTCGAGGAGCGGCTGCCTCACCTGCTGACAGCCCGCCTCCGCCCGCGTCGCCCCGGGCGGGGTCCTGAAAGCACGAGAGGCAGGCCCCATCTAGCGCCGACCGCATCAGCGCAAGCCGGTCCGTCTCTACGGTGACGCTGCCGACGGCGGCGCACTCGGCGCGGCCGCCGGCGGCGGCGGCGCACTTGGCGGCGGCGGCGGTCATGGCCGTGACCCAGGCCTGCGCGGCGCAGCGGAGTTGCCAGCATGGGGAGGCGCAATGGCGGTGAGGGGTCAGGTGCGGCCACGGTGGCAGCTAGGCATGTCACTGTCTGGATCAGCAGCAGCATACAACTAGGCTCAGTCGGGAATCCCATGGGCCATCCGCAGGCATCAGCGGCGGCCATTAAGTGAAGTCCACGTGCCAGTGTGCATTAGCAAAATGCTAGCATGTATGAGCAGAGCGCCAGACTCACGTCGCTGGGGTCCATGAGCGCATCCGACAGCGCCGCCGGCCCCACCACACATAGCCCGTCGCTGCCGCCTCCGCCTCCACCGCCGTCACCGAGCTCACTCCAGGCGCAGCCGGCGGCGCGCGCTGCGCCGATGACGCCGCCGCCAGCACCGCCGCCGCCGAAGGTAGCAGCGAGGCAGGCCTCCCGTCCAGCGGCCGTGGCGGCGGCGCAGGCGGCGGCGGCGGCCGCCAGGGCTGCGGAGGCGCGGCCGGCGCGCGTGCCGTTGCAGGTCCCGGCCAGGGAGGCGGGCAGGCGAGCCTGCGGGGAGGCGGAAGGAGCGCGTCCCAATCGTGCCTGCTTCCTTGCGTCTTGCACCATCACAGGCAGCAAGCAGAGCCACATGCCGGTCGGGCTGGGAGAGGCGGGCAGGGTGGCCTGGGGCAGCGTGGCAGGCTGGTGGGGCTGCGAGGTAGGCGCGCCGGTATGCTGTGCGTGCCCCACCTCGGCGGCGGCCTCCCGCTGTATGTCGGACACCACAGCCGCGTCCGTCACCCAGCGCGCCACGCAGGCGCCGGCGGACGGGTCTGTGCGGAGTGGCGCGGTGCAGCTTGGCGTCTCAAAAGCGACACCATCGCCCACGACTCGAGTCCCCGCCGGCGCAAAACACGCGGCGGGCGCCGGGGCTGCCGGCCCCGCCCTGCGAGCTCCTGGCAGCCGCGCCCAGTGTTGTTCCACGCAGTGGCCTCCCCAGCACGCCACACGCCACGTGGCAGCTCGATCCCAGCACGCATTGCGCACCCACCCTGGCTGGCGAAAGCCAGCAGCTCCGCCAGCTCCTTGTAGCCACGCGCCCCGGGCGACAGCGCCGCGACGGCCGCGGGCGGCAGCAGGGCGCATGCCCGCGGCGATGCCACGCAGGCGGGGCCGTGCGGCGACAGGCCAGCACACACGACGGCGGCCTCCAGGCGCGAGCCGGGGCAGTGCAGGCGGCCGGAGAGGACCTGCGGGGAAGGGAGGCCGGGGCACGCTGCTCGAGTTGCGAATGGGGGCGGGTGTGGACTGGCGTGCCTGCGCGCTGCTGCCAGGAGGGCCGGTGCGAGGGAAGACGTGCTGCGCCTGGCCTTGCGGCTGCCCTGTGGCGCTGCGCCCTCCCTAGCTACACGCCCTGGTCGGGTGCTGGAGCTGGTCTGCAGGAGTGGCTCACCCGGGGGTCTGCCAGCGCCGCCCCCGACAGCACGCAGCTGCCGCTGGCAGGCGACCAGGCGCATGACTCTGCAGGTGGGGGAGG
>BDDC01000185.1:0-18974 GCA_001662425.1 Chlamydomonas sphaeroides | reverse complement strand
GCGACGCCGCCGAGGTTAAGAACGCCATGGTAGAGCGGCGTCTGCATAGGAGCGCGACGGGTCGGCGGGTCGGCAACCATCGGTGGGTCGGCGAGCGTTTCGGCAACGCTAGGCTAGAGTGCAGCGTCTAGAGTGCAGCGCGACACTGCGACTCACGGAGTCTGGCAGGTCGCGGTGCAGGCTCGACAGCGCTTCGCCCGCCTTGGCCTCGCCGTTGGCCCGGAACTGGAGCACGGTCAAACACGCATCCTGGCCGCACGCACTGCCCGCGGCAACGACGACCGCGATGAGCGCGGCCGCGGTGACCAGGATGGCGCAGGCGGCCAGGCGGGGCGCCTTGGACGGGCCCGCCGCCTCGCCGGCGGGCCGCCGCGCAGCCTCCACTGCACGCAACGCATTGCACTTGACGGTGCGCGTGCTGCGGTACTGCTTGCCGTTGAGCGCCTTAAGCTCGTGGCTGACCGCCTCACTGTATTGCAGCTGCCTAGAGCAGAGCTGGGCACTGACGCGCACCGCCATTCTGAGCAGGCACAGGCGAAGTGGGGGCGAAGCGTCGGGCTGGCGAGAAGTGACGGGTTTGGAGGATGTAAAAGGGGTTCCAATTACAACCAGAAGGATGCCAGGAGAGGAACAGAGACCACCTTGCAACAACCGCTCTGGCACCCCGGGTGCTCAGCAACCCGACCGGTTAGCGGGCATCCTTGAATGGCGGTGTAAAACGGTAACAGGAAGCGTTGCACACTTGTAGGCTGCGCGGTTAGTGGGGACGCGGCGGGAACCTGGCAGTGCCTTGCGATGCGCACTTAAAAGGGGTTGCGAGGGAAGGAATACGGCCATGCAGAGCCACACCGACGCGACATAGGGTCGTCATACCAGCGCTGCCACCCTCCACAGGTCTCTTACCACTTCTAGCGCATGCTGCGGGTGTCTGGTCGCGTCCGCATGCTAAGAATGGGGAAACGGGGGCTTGACTCAGCCACGGAGGATCAGCGCGGTCAGGGGCTCCGGGGACATATGGGCGGCACTTGCTCCGAAAAGCTGCATGCATGAGCCCTTCCCTCACGCTTTAAGTACCACAGGAGACAGCCTCTGAAGCTCATCACAGGCGACACTGGACGCCATCGCGGTTGCACGGGGTTATGGCTTGACACGCCCTTCCTGCACGTCACGCCCTGCGCAAAGCCTACCAAGAGGAGGGCATGTTGATGAGTGGTGTGAGCAGGGGAAATGCCTCTGTGCGATGTACGGCAAATGGCTCTGCGCCCGAAAACTTTGCAGCGCGGCGACTCCGCGTTGCTCCCTCTTTCAGCGCGACGGGAAACGCCGGTTGCGTGTCTAGTTCGACACTGCTTCCCGACTCGCAACCATGGCTACCTACAAGCCCAAGAGCGTGAAGGATGTGCCGGCCGAGGACTTCATCAAGGCCTACTCCGCGCACCTGAAGGCGAACGACAAGGTGCGCCTTTGTGGTGTCCCTTGCGTTGGCCCGCTATGCAGGCGCAAGGATTGCTGCTGGAGCGGCCGGCGGCGAGTTGGCGGCAAAGCATGCAGCGGATGCTCCAGCGCAGCCAAAAAGAATGCAACCATTATAAGCGCTTGCCTCAACTGAGGCGCTCGGCGAGCTGGCGCTTGGAGCGCCGGCGGGGACCATTCACTTGAGCTCTGGCGCTGCTGCACGGATAGCCTTGCGCCCCGGCAGCTGTGCATCAAGGAGACTTGTACGGGCTGGCGTTCGTTGGACTTCACAGCGAGATGCAGCTCGCGGCGGCTTTGAGCGCTCGCCGCGCGTGCGCAGCCCTGTGGCTCGCAACGCAGCTATTCTACTGTTTGGGGCCAACTTTTGACGCCGGTCTGGGTCAACGCGCGTTGGGCTTTCCCAGCCACGCGGCCATCAATAGCCCCAGTCCATCGCCGTGCCTTCCTCACCTGCGTCTCTCGCCCCGCCTCGCTGCCGCCTCTGCTATTGCATCCCGCAGATCCAGCTGCCCAGCTGGGTCGATGTCGTCAAGACCGGGACGTCCAAGGAGCTGGCGCCCTATGACCCCGACTGGTACTACGTGCGCGCTGGTGCGTCGGGCCCGCGTCTCACCCCTCGGCATACGCCCATGCCGCACGCGCCCATCCTGTTGTCAGCCCACGAATCAGTGGTGATTGTCACATCTTCCGCTCCCCGTCCCGTTCCCCCCGCGCTCCCTGCTTGCAGCCTCGGTTGCCCGCAAGCTGTACATTCGCCAGGGCATGGGTGTGGGCCTGTTCCGCATCCAGTACGGCGGCCGCAACAAGCGCCGGGGCTCCAAGCCCGAGTACTTCTCCAAGGCCTCGGGTGGGTACCGATACTTGCGTTGTCGTGGGGTTGCTGTTGGCAGGAGCAGTGGGCGGCGCAGACACCCCATACGGGTCGAAAGTAGGTGCGGGAGACGGCGATGCCAACCTGGCGGATGCGGCGCGGAGAGCGGGCTCGGGCCCTCGCCGGAGTTGGTGCAGTGAGGCGCCATGGCGCTGCTTGACCAGCAGCAGCTGCCAGCGCGGACGCTGCAGACCGCCGGCGGCCCGACCGAGCGCAGCCGAAGTCGCACGGCGTCAGCGCAGGCTGCATCTGGAGCGCTGGCCGCTCCCAGCCCGGCGTGGGTCTGCAGGCGGCTCACGATGAAAGCCGCTGGCTGCCCAAGCGTCCAGCGCAGGCTCGAGCGGCCACGGCATTGCAGCGCAGGGCTTGCGGAGCCGTCCCAGGGGCAGCGCTGGCGCTGGGGTGCCTGGGGTCTGTCCAGTCGGAAGGCTGCGCGCGCTGCTCGGCGGAGGGCGCAGCCACCCCGCGGCGCCGCGGTGCAGCGCGGCGCCACGCATGCGCAGCGGGCTCCTGTGGCGCCATGGCAGTGACGAGCCAGCACGCCGGGTGACGGCGTCGTACTCGTCGTCGCAACTCACTAGCAGCTTGGCGCCGTCCCGCACGCACGTCGGGGGCGATTGCCACGGTGACGAGGCGGACCGCCGCACGCGTGCAGATGCGCCGATTGCTGTTACTGGTGGCCGGCGGCAGGCTCGGCAGCACTGCGCAGCGCCCGTCGGCTGCCCGCGCTTGATGAGGAGAATGCAGCGCTTGCCGGCTTGGCATGCCGGCGGCCGGTGCGGAGAGCAGCCGGCAGCTGCGGCGGCCGTCTCACAGCTACGCTGGGCTCTGGAGGGAACGGAAAGCTGCAGCTGGTTCGATCTGAGGTTAACGCGGCGTCCGCGCCGGGCGGCCCGAGGCCTCACTCGCTTGGAGCTCAGGCACACTCCTAGCGTGACCGTGGCCTGCAGTGCATGCGGCGCCGCAGGGGCCGCGGCGCCCTGGGGCAGCAGCCAGCCAGCGCCCAGCGGGGCTGTCGCCACCGCTCCGCGCCAGCGCGGCCGCGGTGGGGCGGATGGCAGCCTGCCGGCTAAGCTGGCGAAGAACGAGGCGGAGAGGCGGCCCAGCAACCGGCAGCCAAACAGCCAGTTTGCGCGCCGAGCAGATGGCCGTTGCTATCGAAGCAGCCAAGCAGGCAGCCCTCGAGCTGGCGCGGCACGCCGCCTCGCGCTGACTGCGGCACCAGCCAGCCGCCAAGCCCCGGGTGCAAGTCGTCGGCAGCGCTGTGCGCTGCCTCGTCCATACCGCGCCTATGGTTTCTCTCTGCCACTTCGGCTCCGGTCGCTAATGTGCGTGCGCCCCCCGCCCACCCCCGCCCCGGCCCCGCACGACGCTCGCCACGTGTAGGCGGTGTGGTGCGCCACATCCTCAAGCAGCTGGAGGAGTGCGGCCTGGTGGAGAAGGCCCCCGAGAAGGTGGGCGTGTTGGACACCCGCGGTGTAGCTGAAGCAATTCACTGCACTGCCGGCGCAGCGGCCGTCCTAGGCGCGCGGTCTGGGCTCCGCTGGCAGTGGGGCCAGGCTGGCTGGGCACAGCGTGCGTCGACCGAAGCCCCCAGCAGCTGGCGGATCCGGCGGCTCGCTGCTGTCCCTCTGGGCATCACGCGGCGGCTTTCCTCGCGCGCGATCGCTGCAGTACCCGCGTTGGGTTGCGTGTTTTCTGACTTGCTGCACCCTTACTACACCCGCGGCAAACCTCCGCCTCCAACGTGCGAGCCAGCGTGCCGGAGCCATTTGCTGTCATCCCGCCGCAGCTTGCCTGCTGATTAAACCCGCGCGCCGCTCGCTGAAGCCGGCCGCGCCCTGGGCTTGCTCACACGCATGGCTTGCCTTGCTGTGTGTCGCTGTATGCCGCAGGGCCGCCGCCTGACGTCCAACGGCCAGCGCGACATGGACCAGATTGCCGGCCGCATCACCGTGGCTCTGCAGGTGGGGTTGCCCAGATCGTTCGCAGCTTCTTAGCAGACTGTCACACGTCGTCACGCCGCACACCCATTGCAAACCGAATGGTTGAGTACGGAGCACTGATATCATCGCTGTGGCGGCCATGTCACGCAGACCTTCTTCTAAGCGCCTCAGCATGCGCTAGGACCGGCGCCTGCAGCGGCGCAGCTACCAGCCGGCCGGTCCCGTGGGGCGCAGCCCGCCGCGGCGCTGCGAGCTAAGCCCGGGGCCCACGCTGGTGCAGCAAGCAGCGCGGCCGGCGCTGGCGCGGCCCTGACGGGAGCGCGCTGGGCCGGATGAGCGGGTCGGTGCGCGGCGGAGGAGCGCGGCGGCAGGGCTGTGGCGCCGCGCTGGGGAGGGGGGCGGGGCGCGCGGGCGGCGCGCGGCCGCGCGGCAAGGTGCCGAGTGCGGCCGCGCGGCCGGCGGGGCCGTCCCGCGGCGGCCCTCGGTTTGGTGCGGCCCCCATGTGTGTAAAACGGAACCAAGCCGATGCGCCGCGGTCCTGGAGCCGCTGCCCTGTCGGACGGTGGACCGGGGGCACGGAGCGGCCAGCGCCTCGCTTCCTGTGCGGTGCCTACGCCACCTGCAGCCATGGACTCCGTAGCGGTGAACATGTGGCTTTCGTTTGCTACTACAGGAAGTCGTCGGGTCAAATGTGTCTACAACCGCGGCCTGCGGCTGGCTCAGCTCAGCTGGCAGCCAAGCCCGAGCCTGCCCGAGGTCTCCGGCCAGCGCCTTTCCTCCTGCAGTGTCTGTTAGACTTGGAACAATGGAAGCGGGCTTGCGACAGTGCCGATCGGTTGTGCGGCATGCTGCGGGGTGGGGACATCGCCAGGGGCAGGAGGAAAGGCGCTCCTCCTTGCCAGGGGAGCATAACTGAAGCAAGCATAGCAAGCCCTCCACGCACTGTCAAGAACAGGGTGTGGAGATCGGACGAAGGGTTGCGGGGCGGGCTTTCGCCCTCCTTTGTCAGGCAAGCGGTCAGCGGGACAGGGCTCATGGCCCCTGGCAGCGGTCGCACGAGCGAGACACGCCGCCCCTCGCGACTTCCTTCGATCCTTACCCTTCGCCAGAGCTTGCCGGTGGCCCTCTCATTGTAGAACCATCGTGGAAGTCAGAGAAGGGTAGATATCGATGTTACGTCGGTTACGCAGGTTCAGATTGGTAACTCGACCGTCCGTTGGCTTCGCTATAAGTGGCCTGAGAAGGCCGCCAGTACTGGCAGCCCGGGAGCTCTGCCGGTTGCCCTCGGCCCTGTTGTTGCCAAGCACGTGGCCAAACAACCTTTCCCCGGGGGTGACAAGTATGTCCCCTCCAGAATCGGGACAGGGGCGCAGCTAGCCCCAATCCGTCCTCTGTCTGGGGCTGCCGGCCACCTCCCGGCAATCGGGGTTGCTTCCGTTCAAGGCGTTGGTACGCAGGCGCCAACAGCCACCCTCTCAACCAGCGCTCAACGTCACAGTGCCGGAATTTGTCTGGGACGCGACCCCCGGTCCCTTCACCCAGACATGGCAGGGGTACGCTTGCGTCCAAGAAATGGCTGGCACACCGGCCCCCAGCCTCTCGCTCGCAAGCACCTGCGCGCAGCCACCGGCCAGCCAGCCAGGCACGGCCAGGGATGAAAAACATGACCTTCCCTGCTCCCGTACCCCGTCCCTGTCCCCGGCCTCTTACTCGAGCAGCGCCGCCGAGTCCACAGCTGCGAGGACCCGTAGCCGGCCTCGTCCGCCTCCGGCCCTTGCTTGGCGAGTACCAGTGGTTGTGTCAGGTACCTTAAGACTTCCATGCTTGCCAAAAACCGAAAGCCCTAGGTTTCATGCAACATGTGTGCCAAACGCTGAATCTCATAGAAAAAGCCTTTGATTGTAGCCCTAAATTTGTTTCGCTGAACAATTGTTTGCTGCAGTAGTTGCCGTGCGTCCTCCGGCTTGGCCTGCGGCCTGCTTGCTCTCGTGTTTCGCAGGAAGATATCGATGTTGCCTCGGTGGCCATGTTCAGATTGCAATTCCACCGTCTGCTGGCTTCCGTTCAGTTCCATCAAGTTATGATTGGGGAGGGTCATGGCGTGCCAGGGCCGCTGGTCGCTCGGCTCCGTGTTGCCGTCCTCGGTTAGAAGCAGTCAGTAGGGCTGAAGCCAAAAATGATGCCGTGCGGGGCATGCGGTTTTGAGCAGGAGCACCAGGTGTCGAGCTGTGTCGAGCGACCGACGCAGCAGGTGGCCAACCTTAGCGGCTCAGCGACGAGCAGTGTCACGACGCAGCTTCCTCGGTATGCCACAGGGACACTCCAGTCAGCTGGGTCGCTTGTGATGCCTTGAGAGGTCGATATCGATGTAGGTAGGGTTTTGGGTATGAATTTGGATGTGAAGCCGCAGTCGCTGAGGTGCGACACATGCGAGCGTCCATGTGTCAAGTCAATGTAAGCAATATCACATATTGCAAAGACGCCTCAACAGACCTGCAAAAGCGCATGATAGTTATTCGTCGAAACGCGGCAGCAGTCCAAACATTAATGGACTTAACATACTGCTTATATCCATCATCGCTGTTATATCCCTGCATAAAGCGAAGCCGGTGAACATCCAGCGCACGGCACTCCAGTTTCCGAAACAAAACCGCCTCAATCTTGTCCGCCGGTGCGCCACCGCCTCACGTCCTGCCTACATAGTCATAGTGGAGTTGTATTATAGTGCAGTAACGCTCAGAGTGTGCCCCTGCGCTACTGCTGTAGCCAGCGGCCTGGCGCCAAAAGAGCATCAAGGCCAAAGCTCGCTCAATACATCAACATGACATCTGAGAGCCTTGGTAGCTCTTGCGGGCGGATGTATCGCAGCAGAAGCAAGTCTCTTACGTGCAGCAGTTTGCCGTCATCGCCGCTGCCGGCCGCATGCCAGCATTCACACTCATCGCTTACATGTGAGGAGCACATTGAGGACTGTAGCAGCAACTCAACCGAGCGGATCGATCAGGTGCCCCTCAGCGGCGGGCTGCGGTTCCGAGGCTTGCATGACGACCTCGTTAGCGCCATTCTGCCGTCGCCACAGCAGCTACGTGAAACGCTCAGGTGAGGCTGCGCCAAGGAAGTTGGGCGTCTGCCGGTACATTCTGTCGTTGTGTAAGCAGTGCAGAGTGCCGAGCACATCCATTTCCCACCATCTTATCCAAATCAAATTAATGCGGAGGACGTCCTCTGTGCTACCTATTCAGGGCTGAGCTTGTGAGTAATGGCGCCCCAACCGTACACGGACATGTTGTCCCCGCGCCGCAAACATCCTTACCTTGCGGTCTACACGACCCTTCCATGGCATGGGCCGTCCACCGGCCCATCCTCGTCAGCTGGCTGCGGCAGCTCGCGACGGCCGCCTTCCTGCAGCGTGAGACGCTCTATTGCGCCACAACGCTGCTAGACCGCTACGTGTCCGCGTCGCTCGCAGCGGGCGGGCGCCCCGCGCTGGCTTGCTACCCGTCCGAAGGTATTCTGCAGCTGCTCGCGCTGGCCTCCATGTCGATTGCAAGTGAGTACGCTCCAACAGTATGTGCAGCGCGATCGATGCTGTCCGCCGGTGATACCCGCCCGCCAGCCGGTGCCGCAGCGCTGCGAGCCGGCGACGGGCTCGGCTGGTAGTACTTGGGCTGCCTAACCAATCCTTGAGGGCCGCAGTGCCGTGCCCCTGACCGCACCCCTCCGCACCCCACCGTGCACACGACCACGCAGGCAAGCAGCACGAGCTGGAGCCGCTGCCCGCCGGCCTGCTCCTGTCGCTCGCCGTCGACCCCGCCACCGGCGCCGCGCTGTACACGGTACGGCAATGTACGGTAGCGTACGGCAGCGTCGCCGCTTCCCAGCCATTCCAGCGCACCTCACCGCATCCGGCCTCAGCGCGTGCTTACCCTAGGCGGCCCTGCTGGACCCGCTGGGTTGCTGCCGCCAGCCTTTTGATCTGGGCCCTTCATGTGGCCGCTGCTGCTGCTGGGTTGTCGGCTGCCAGCTTGCCCGACATCCCTCTGTCTGTCCACGCAACCTACATGAACCTGCTTCCACCCCTTGGCCCTGGCCCCTCGCCAGGCTCGTGACCTGGGCCGCATGGAGCGGCTGCTGCTGGGGGCGCTGGACTGGCGCGTCGCTGCGCCCAACGCCCACTCCCTGCTTACGCTCTTCCTCAGCGCCTCATGCCCGAGCGCCGGCAACGGTGCCGCCGACCATTCCCCCCGCGGCGATGGCGACACCAGCAGCGGCCTGGATGGCGGCCACGCGGCGGCTGGTTGCTGCGGCGGCGCAGCAGGGTGCTGCGGGACCCGCCTTTGGGCGCCAGCTCTGGCGGCGCTGGTGAGCCGTTGAAATTGAAACACATGTCGCGTTGCGTACGTGCTGTACGGCGGCGGCATGCGCACACAAGTTCTAGGGCAGAGGATCGTGCGCGAGCCGCAGCTGCAGGTGGCCCGCTCCGGCGGCCTGGCAGCGCTGGGGGTTTGCTCCACGCGGCGCGTGCCGTGCGCTGGTCCCATGCGCCGTGCCGTACATCACCCCAGCCCACGCCGTGCTCTCCCCATCGTACGACAGGACACGGCGTTGCTGCACCGGCATGCACTGCCGTACGGCGATGCGACGCTTGCGCTCGCAGCGCTTGCAATCGCCGACACCGGCCCCTGCGCTGATGCCGCCGGTGCCTGCGCCAACGCTGGCGACGGAATCAACGCATCTCTGGAGAGCGATGCGGCCGCCGGCGGAGGCGGCTGCTGGGCCGCGGCCGACGCCGTGCTGCGTGTCCTTCGCGCAGCTGGCTTGCCGCTGGCCCAGGTCGCGCCCGGCTTTGTGGGCTGCGTGGACATGCTGCTGCCCCTGGCTCGGCCTGGCAGCGCCGCAGCTGCCGATGCAGCAGCGGCCACCGAGCGTGACGCTGTCGGCGCCGCCGACGGCAACATCGTCAAGCGGCGGCGCTGCTGAACGCTGTTGCCATCGTCACTGTCCGTGCATTGCATTGTCATCGGCGCCATCGGCGTCGAAGCACGCAGCCATAGCGGGGCTTTGAGCGGATTAGGTGCTCAGCAGTTGAGTCAGGGGCAGAAGGCAAGATGGACACGCGGGGCGGGAATGGCTGTGGACGCTGAAGGCTGGCAGGCAGGCAGGCAGGACAGGGTAGGGCAGGGTGTGGCGGCGCGCCCCGACGCGTCAGAAGGTTGCAGGCGCGGGCGTAGGCGCTGTGCAGCGCGGGCGTGCCCTGGATGCCATGGCCTTGTCGCTGTTGATGTCGCCACATGGGCGGCGGAGCGAGAGGGCATGTCAGGAGCGAGGCATGACAGCAGAGGGCTGCAGGCGCACTACAGCATAACATGCGCGGCCTGCATGGCTTGGCTGGAGGATACGGCATGACGGCTGGAACCGGCGGTTGATAAGGATAGATGCCATAGGCATGGCCAACGTCAACTGGGGTCGGGGATGCTGTGCTGACACGCGGCGGCACAGCTAGCAAGCCGTGTGCGCGCGGGGGTGCGCGTGATGCATGGGCACGCAAGGGATTGCACTGCAGCAGATTGCACTGGGGCAGATGAGGAGCCGTGAGCGTGGGCTCAGGCGTGGGCTGGTGGCAGGGGCGAGCAGGCGCGAGCCCTCCTGGCCAGCCCTGATATCTTGCGCTTCCATGACACGTGTGTGTTGTGACTGGTTACTTGCGTTCTTAAGCGCTGTGCTGTCCGGGCGCGGGGGCCCTGGGTGCCTTGCTTGCAGGGGATTCATGGGATGGATTCGCCTGCAGCACCCTGCGGCGGCCGCATACACCGTGCTGTTCCGCTACTTGTCAGGCTGCTGCTGCTGCGTCTTCGAAGCACGGGTCGTGTTCGCCAGTGGCGCGAAGGGCCTCGAACGGCCTCGTGCCTTGTGGGGCCCCGGTGCGCTACGCTATTAATGACTGTCTCTGCGTAGATAGCTGTGTGTCTGTCGCTTTGGCGGGGTTGGCGTCGTACTCTTGCGTGCCGTATGTGCACGCACGCACGCATGCACGGCGCGCTGTCTGGCCTGGAGCGCTGTGACGCAGCTGCCTCGCTCGTTCACTGGCTGTTCGCACAATCCATAAGTGGCATGCCATATGGACTCAAGACACACACACTTACGCGTGACACACTGACGAATTGCTTCGCTTGTATATTGGAGCAACGTCCCTGCTGCCCCGTGCATGCCGCACGGACCGAGCTGGGTGCGTCGGGGCGTGGGGGGCTGTATGTGTTCCATGTCACGTGTCGTACGTGTTGAGTTGGCGACGCGGCGGAAGACATTGATGGGGATGACGCAAACACTTCGCTATAAATTTACGTGTCCCACATAACGAGCAACTTGGCTGTGCACGATTGACGGCAGGGCGCATACTCTCATTTGATTCGGCGGTTGTAGCGCGTGGCGTTCGGCAGGGGAGATCGAGGCGTCACAGGTACAGAGTTTCTGAGAACGGACCCGGCTTCATCATGCCATGGTTTTGACGAAACTGCGAGTGGCGAGTTTGCGGCGGCGGCGCGATTGCGGCAGGAGCGCAGACTGTGCGCTGTGGCTGTTTGATGTATGGTACAGGTGGTGCGGCGGAGGGATGCCGGCTTAGGCTTCCTCGCATGTGCGCGAGAGCGAGTCCTCCTGCGTTGCCACCCGCGTGCGTAGCTCGGGGATGGACGGAGCAGCGCGAGCCCTACTTGCACTGCGCTCCGTACCACACCAGACACTGTTGCTGCTGCTGCGAATGTCCGTGCGGCCTGACCACCGGTACGTTGCGTGGAGGTCGATCGCCGAGGCAGCCGATGTAGTTGCCGCTTGCTTGGCCTGCGCTAGTGTGCGCGCGTGCGTGTGTGCTACCAGGATTAGCCTACTTGTATTTCCATCCAAGCTGGTTGCAAATGCTGTCAGCGCAGCCGCGCCCACGATCACGGCACTACTGCCTGGCCGCCTGCTGCTGGCTTGCTTGTGCCCTGCCGGCAGCCGGTGTTGCTGCAGGCCGGCGGCGGCCGTGGGGCGCTATGCCGTGGCCGCAGCTATGCGCCGCCCTGTATGTGCCGGCTTCATAGAGAGCGGCGGCAACCCGCAGCGCTGCTGGGCTTGGATGCCAGCAGCCCTGGTTCGTGGTTTCCCTGGCATGGTCTAAGATTGCGCCCCTAGCTATCTAGTACAGGCTGGGGTCGGAGGCTCAGGAGCGTTATGTATGGCAGGCTCCGCTCCCTGTTGCGTGCAGTACAGCACACTGCCGTACAACAACGTGTTCGTACTATGTCACACTTGAGTTGAGTAGCGAGACGGACGGCAGTCCGGTGGCGGGGACGGCACGAGGACGTGTGGGCGCGTCTTACAGTCTGTACGGCTCTTGAGGCGCCTTGATTGTTGGGTTTTCAAGTATGACCAGAGTGCAGGTTTGAATTGTTAGGTTGTTTGTGCGCTCTGTGTGTTGTAACGCGTCGGCGGCAGGGCGCGTGCATTGGCGGGGGGGCTTGCCGGCGGCAGCCAGGCGCTTGCTTGGCGGGCGGGCTTTGCCGCGGCCAGGTCCAGCCGGGTGTGTTGGTCGGCTCCAGCAGGGGAAGGCCCCCCTGGTCGGCTCAGCAGCCCCACAGCGTGCCGTGTCCCAGGGCTGGCTGGCATGGCCCCGCAGAAGGCGTTAGGCGCTGGATCTAAGTAAAATCGCGGTAGGCACTGGCTGGTCCTAAATAAAATCACATTAGGCGCATGCGAGCTGCTGCACCCAGCAGCAGGTACCAGGTAGGTAGAGGTCCCGTCGCTCGGGAAACAGCTGTAACAACTTCGGTATTGTAAAAAGTAACTTGCTTGTCACCGCCGGCTCGTGTCTTCAACTTGTTCCTTGGGGAACGCCTGGCCCCTGCTCGTTCCTGCGTGTCTTTGCGATCCCTGGTATTACAGCGGAGGCACGCCCCCCATGACCGTGCACTTGCGGTCAACGGCACGCACGACCTGTTGGCATGCAATGCTCATTACCGTAGCCCCGCGTCGTGATACTGCACAGCGCAGCCTCGCGGCCCACCTCCTCCTCGAGCGAGTTAGCTAGCTAGGGCTCGTATGTTTGATGTTTGGGTCACCCAAGTCGCTTCGCTCGACCTGTTTGCTGTTCGGGACTGGAGTCGCCCGGGCAGTGTGCGTGATCTCAACAGGCGGCCGAAGGCTAGTCAAGTCACGCAAAATGCCAAACGTCTCTAGGGTCTAGGCGCTGCAGTCTGTGGCACCCCCTCGGGTGACATCCCGGCCGCAAGGCGAGGGGAAGTCACCCACACTAGCCACATAACTTTGTAGGGGACAAGGTACGAGCCCTACCACCAGCTGCCGTGAGATTGTGCTAGTTCAAGGTGCACTTTAATGACTTCCACGCTGCTGGCTCTTAAGTAAGAAAGGTACCTGCGCGACAACACACCAGGCTGCGGAGATACCGGGGGCTGCCCGGGGCGCCGGGGGCTGCCTGCACTTACAGGTTCTTGAGTAAGAAAGGTACCTGCTGCGTGACAAAGTTGTCCCTTCGTTTGCTTATCATGTATGCATGGCTTGTGAGGGCCTGCGGCGCTGCTCCGCCCCAATCCATCCCACATACAGCAATTTCCAGCCGCCGCAAGTTTAATTGTTTCACGGCAGCGAGCGTTTGGATGGGTCAACCAACGTCCTGCTGCTTTACCTAATGCTCAAGTAGTTTTCTGGCTTCGCCAGGGTTGTCACCGCCGGGCGTCACTGTTCCACCGGAGGGCCACAGACCTGACTTCCGCGCCCCATGCCTGTTGGTGCGTGCTCGCAGGGCCTGCCGGCAGCCGGCGGCCGGCTAGGACGGACCCACCGTGGGGCCCCAAATAAAGCGCAACTTCGAGTCGCGGCAGCCCGTGCGTGGGCCCCTTACCACATTTTAACGTTGCAAGGTACCATGCATAGTGCATAGTCCAAGGTGGGGCTTGATAGTGACAGGAGACATTTCCACTGGAGACATTTCCTTGTGCGCGTCCATGGCCAGTTCCGGTCCAACGATCGCCCAACGAAGGGCGCCTGCCGTGGCAGACATGGGTCCAATATTGATGACCCCGCTAAGACCCTCGCGCGCCGCACACCGACCTGGAACTGAGAGGAGCAAAGCCGAAGTCGCAGTCCAGCGAGAGGAGGCACGCCAGCAAGGAAGGCTGGGGGTGAAGACCAGGGTAATCGGCAGCAAGAGGTGCGAGTGCGAAACACGGGAACAAGACGAGGTGACGGCGGGGAACAGGCAGGCCCAGTGGAGAGCCGACGGCGGGGAACAGGCAGGTGCGTTGCAGGCCAAGGATAGGGAACGCACCCTCATCGCTCAGCTGCCCCCCCTGGCCTCGTCCCCCGAGCGAGAACGCCCGCCCCTCCCCACCCAGAGTTCGCGTTTTTCGTTTTTTTGCAGGGCAGGCAAACTCCAGGGAACGAAGCTGGTGGTGGAAGAAGATGCAGGCGGGTTGTCACATATCAATGGAAACCCTGGAGACCTAGGCCTAGGAAACCCCAGTTGTCAGGGCGGCGGGGTCCACGACGCGCGAGTGTCTCCACGCCTCTCCACGCGGGTACCACTTGGGGATTCGTGGGGTTCGTCTTGGTGTACCAGCACAATCGACCCCCAACAGGTCCATACAGCTTGGCATCCCCCCCAACCCTGTGTTTAGTTAGACCCGCTGGGGGAAGTCCAATGCCCAAAACCCGCTGGGGGAAGTCCTTCAAGAATCCTACTATGCCAGGATGGTAGAGCACTACCGAAGTGTGGGGGCTAGGCCGGTAGCGGTTTTTAAGGATTTCCCCCCAGCGGCTTATGGAGGTCGAGATGTCCTTTTTGGTACACAGGCCGGGCGCCGTGTGGTACCCGCGTGAGTGTCTCGCGATCCAAGGCAGGGTAGCGCTTCCTGTATTATTATGCCGCGCCGTGCCGCGCAGTGGTTGGCAGCCTTGGCACCAACTGAAACAACACGACCCGGCTGCATCCGAGGCCAGGAGGCCAATGGTCACACTAGCCGCACGAGTTCGCGTAACCATGCAGCTGCTGACCCAAGGGCGCGAGCTCAGCAAACGTGGCGCAATGAGCCTTCAACGTTTCCGTAGGTAGGGTGCGACAGTGAGGTGACCGCGTTTGTATGGGGCGCGGTCGGCCTGCGCGCGACCGTCGGTCTGGCTTCTGGTGTCGGTCGAAGTTCGCAGGCAGTCTGTCGGTGCAATCGACAAGTGCGTAGCTCTTTATATATGGAATCAAGCTAAAGTGCTCTATCGAATGCATGTACAAAAGGGGTTGGTTGCAGCTGTATGTACGGTTGCCTGGGCATGGCTGGGCATGGCTGGGAAGGTTGTACTCGGCAGCAGGGCGCACCGCATGGCAACACGCTTCCACACTGCGCACATATTTTGCACTTCTGGTGCGCTTTGGTACTCATCCTAACGCGCTTCCGCCTGCTGTGCGCTGGTGGCGCGATATCACCACGGCGCCTGCGAGAAAGCCACACAACACAGTGGAGCGAGCACATCAATAACAGGTATGCTTGCAGCCAGAACGGTTTGCATAGTGCCGCAGAAACGACAAGCTTCTCGTAACGTGCACATATTGTATCCCCCGCCCACAGCTCTTGGCAACGAGCGATGTGTTACATAACGTGCACACTGTGATGTGTTGCGGAGGCAGCCAGTTGCGCCACGGCATGCCGACTACTGCTGATTCGCAGCGCCCGCGATGGCGCGATGCCCTCCAAGACCAGCCACCAAACCTGGTATCAAGTCCCAAGGAACTGCCTGCGTCACGTGATCGCCAACCCAAGGCTGCCACATGCCGTTCGCCACCCTGTTCGCCACCGCCATCGCCTTCAATACTCCTGTGCTCTCAGCACGTCGACCTTGGCGGCTTGCACAGCAGGGCTATGCGGCTGTGCTCATGGATCCCGGCGTCGCAGGTTGCTGTGCCGCAGACGGTCGCGAACGGCATCGTTCCCGCATCTGCCCAGCCCACAGCCCACAGCGAGCTCACGAGTGAGCTGCCGCTCGGCGGAGCCCGCCAGCCCCCTGCTGAAGTGGTCATTGAGCCTCTGGACGTGCTGGCCCTGGTGGCAGCCCTCGACACGCTGCAAGCTGGCCACGTGGGCGAAGCGCACTCGCGCCTGCGAGTCGCGCAGTTGTCCTTCGTGACAAGCTCCATGGGCGCACCTGGCCTCGGCCGCCACAGCCCCGACAACAGCAGCGGCCTGGACGTGCCGAACCTGACGCCCTCACCACGCCGGCCGGCCCAGCCCAGCATGCGGCAAGCCAGCACGGAGCAGGCCGCCGCCATCCGGCGGGTGTCCATGGGCTCTGGCTCGCACCCGCTCACCGGGACGCACCAGATCACGTTCAAGCAGGAGCCGCCGACGGGGCTCGAGCTGCTGACGTCTGGGCCGGAGCTGACAGCACCCTCCGCCACGCCGCCGCCCGCGCTGCCGGACGGCTGGGCCGAGCGCCACGGCGCACGGGCAGCGGCCTCCGCCTTCGCCGCTGCCTCAGCAGCAGCCGACAGTTGCGAAATTAGCATCTGCGTGGTGCCGCTCTCACGCGGAGACCTCTTCGATGGCGGCGGCGCCAGCTGGGGCCAGGGCCCGGAGCTGGACCTGTCGGAGGCCCTGGCAGCGCAGCTGCAGGCCGAGCTGGACGCGGGGCTCCGTGTGGAGGACGAGGACGAGGCGGAGGCCACGGACGTGACACAGCTGGGACCCGGAGCAGCCGCGTCCTGGGACGCGGCCGGCGTGCCGCCGCCGGAGCGTGCCCCGGCCGAGGGGCCGCGGCTGCCTTGGGGCGCTCCCGGCGGCAGCTCCGCAGCCCCTCAGCCAGGGAGCCAAGCGGTGCTGCAGGCGGGGGTGCCAGTCGCATCGGCGGCGGAGCCGGCGGCGTCCTGCTGGTTCGGACGCTGCTGCGATGCCTGCGACGCAGGGAGCGGCTTGCGCTGCGGAGCTGGCAGCAGCGGCGGTGCGCATGGGGCGGGGAGCGGTGTGGAGCGGCGTATCGGCGCTGTGGGCATCGTCACTGGTGCCGCTGCTGCTGTGGGAGACGACGGCAAGAGCGGCGCCGCCGGCCGCAGCGGGTCGGAGTGCGCCACGGCCGTCGCAAGCATCAGCGCCGCCGCCAGCAGCCATGCGCGCACCGGTGGTTGCGTGTCGAGCACGAGCAGCAGCAGCGCGAGACCCGGTGGCTCTGTAGGATCGGCGGCGGCCAGTGGCGGCCGCACGGCGGCAGAGGGCGTGGGCAAGGCAGGGCGCCGCTGGCTGTGCGGCCTGCTCGGCAGCGGCGCTGCACCGCGCTGCTAGCGGCACGGCGGGAGCGGCGGGACGTCGCCGGCACCGGTTGAGGGGATGTGCCGCTATGGCGAGAGGTGCAACACTTTGGGGGCAACTGTCGGCGATTTAACACGAGTCAGGCGACGCATGGATTTGACAACACAAGGCTACTGCTGCGGCTTTATTCAGCAATTCAACACGTTGAGGAGTTTGAGGTGTAATTTGAATGTGCTGAGGCCAACATATCTTTAAGGTCTGTGCACGGATGTTCCGCGCTGGCGGAGGAACGGAGCCGGACCAAGTGAGCGGGCGTTGGGGGCCGCGCCGGCGCGCGGCGTTGAGACATTGGCGGCAGCGGCGACGGCGGCTGAGTTGCCCATCTGCTAATGATGCCTTTACAATGTTATGGTGTGATGCGATGATATGCTGCTGCGGAATGTTTATAGGGCTGCTTGCGGGATGCGACGTGGACTACCCTTGCCGGCGGCCAAGCCACGGATGCAGACAGTCTGTTCCGGAGCGAGCTAGCGCTTGTGCGGTCATGTAGGCTCGGCCCGGCAGCATGTTGCTGCGGTGTGTAGGGCTAATTTTCTCGGGGGCTGGACGGGAGCCATCGAGGTGACGGCGGCGTTGCTGTTGTGGGTGTGCCCGCGGGTGTGCACGGCCGTGCCAAGGCGTTGCGTGGTGCGGCATGTTGTGCTGCTGCCAGACAGCTTGGGCCTACGTATCATGATGTGCTTGCGCCTCCCTCGGACTGCTTTGCTAGGAAAGGCTGTCTGCTACCTGCGGCGGCGGCACGTGTGCCCGCTGCAGCAGCGGGTATAGCATAAGCGGCGTTTGTTGGGTGTTGGAGGCGTCGGCATTTCTGCTTGAGGCCGGCCGTGCGGTGCCGGCCTTCTCGGCACGGCATCACGCTTTGGGTTTTTCTTGTTGTGGGGGTTATGGGCTTCCCACCGGGGAGCGTGCGCAGGGACCGTGCACGCTAGCTGGCATCCGCCATTGCGTTGCAGGCTGGGCGCACGCAAAGCCGGCTACAACAAACGCTGCTGCTGCCGTGCAGCGGTGCTGCAATGGTGTATGTGGGGCGAGGGACTGTAAGATAGGCGCGCATCGGCGCTACTCGGCATGTGTGTGTGTCTAGGCTATGGATCGATCGTGTCTTGCGCTGGAGGGTTGCATTTCGTTGCACTTTCTAGGGGAGGGGGACGGGGCGCAGGGCGGCGGGGTGTTGGCCGCGCGTGTGGCCGCTAGTCGGTGCCAAATACAGCTAGGTAGGAACAGCTGGCCCTTGAGGCGTAGAGGGATATGTCCCCCACGTAACTTTGAAGAAAGGAAGGCCGTGCGGCGTCAGCTCCTCGGCACGTCGTGATGACTGGCGTATGGTGTGAGGCGTGAGAACTCATCGTGCCATGGCCCCCTCGGCGGCCCCGCTCGTTCTGCCGCTGCCATGCAGTGTTCCGGCAGTCGCTATCTAACGCGCAATGCGTGTCATGGTTCTACGGGCGGAGCCGTTGGATGGGTGAAGGTGCGGCCGTGTGTCTGGCCGCCAGTTAACAGAGGAGGCAGCAGCGACAAGTGTGGGTGTCAGATGGTCATGCGCCCGGCTTGGTGGGACCGGCCTCGTTTGTGCGTGTTGCTGCTGTGGGTGCCGCGGAGTGGCTTGCCGAGCTGCAGAGGGCACGCGGGGTCCATCCGAGATGGGTGCAGCGAGCCCATTCGCACAAGGCTGCAAGCAAGGCGCCCGGGGCTGCGTTGCTTCCTTGTATGTTGGTGTCCTTGATGTGGCTGGCGTGCGTTTCACGTGCCGCACGCGCGGACAGGTACGGCGCGGACCGCAGCAGCAAGGTAAGCGCGGCGGCGCCGCCGAATGCCAGCCACATGGCCGGAGGTGCCTTTACCGCTCGCATGTTTGGCGCGAGGTAGGTAGAGAGTGGCTGTCTTGCGCCGTGCGCTGCATCTGCAAGTTGGCGGCGCGAGCGGTGTGGCTGACAGTCCGCGAGTGCGTAGGGCAGGTATCAACCCCATAGCACCACACCTGCACAACACATCAAGCCCCTCCACGCAGCCGAAACAAGCCTTCATGGGGAAACATGATAGCACATAGTCAATGACGAGCCAAGCGGGAGAGGGGCCGGATAGATGGGGGCAGGGGCATGGGAAGGCGGAGGAGGGAGGGGCCGGTGCGTGGCATACACATGCCGGCAGTTGGCAGTTGGTACGAGCACATAGACTGAGCAGGCAGTGCGCTGGGTGCTGTTTGAAATGTTGCAAGCACTGCAGAACCGCTTAGAATGAGCCGCATTGCATGCCGCATCACCCATCTCAGTGCTCTTCACCCCGGCGCAAAAGTAAGTTCCGCCTCCCCCCGCGCCGATGCACCCCCCAAGCGGCCCG
>BDDC01000184.1:54137-88084 GCA_001662425.1 Chlamydomonas sphaeroides | reverse complement strand
CGTCACCCGAATGCAGGTGGGGCAGGGACACGGGCCGGGTCAGCGCCGGGCCACGTTGCAGCCTCCTTACACCCGCCAGCCACCCCGCATGAGACATGACGCCGCACACGCGACACACTTGGTGCGCGTAGGCGGCCGCCAACGCTCAACGAGACCTGGCTGACATCGTGGTTGCGGAGATGAGCAGCCTCAAGGCGGCCGTGGGGTCGCTGCAAGGCGCCCTCGCCGCAAGCGACGCAAAGGCCGAGGCCGCGGCGGCCGACGCCGAGGCCGCGGCGGCCGACGCGCGGTCCGCGTCTCAGCAGGTGTCGGCTCTGCGCATGCTGTGCCTTGGCCTGGTGGCGTGTGTGGTGCAGCAGAGCGCGCTGCTGTGGATGCGGCTCGAGGGGTCCGCCGGCGGCGGCCGGCTGACGTTCACCGGCAGCGGCGCCTGCTGGGGCATGGCGCTGGCGCTGGCGGTGGCGGCGCTGGCGGTGGCGATGCTGGCGACGGCAGCCGCGCCACAGCGGCACCGCTACCAGAGCCCCAACGCCGCAGCGGCGCCGCCTTCTGCCGTGGCTGGCGTCACCGTGGACATGGTGCTTGGCCGAGGCCGAAAGGACAGCGGCACGTGGGATTCTGGCGGCGAGGCCGAAGCCGGCGACGGCGACGGCCTGGTGCTCGGCGGCGCCAGCGGCGACGGCCGGGTGAGCTGGGCCGAGGCCGAGGCCGACGGCAGCGGCGCCGTCAGCCCCATATACGCCTCGCCGCGTCCCAGCTTTGCGGAGCAGCGGCGCAGCCTGGAGGCGGCCGCCACGGCCCTCGCTGCGGCGCGGCTGGATACCGGCCCGGGTGCGGAGGCCAGCGTCGGGGCCGGTGGTCCGCAGCGCGACGCCGGCGGCGCAGCCGGCGGAGCTGCCCGTTGCGGCGACGTCGACTCAGCGGCGCCCGTGGTCAAGGGGAGGCTCAAGGCGCTAACGGCGTCGCTGCGGCGGCGCGCGTCCCGCCAAGCGCCCGAGCCGCCACCCGTGGCGTCGGCGGCGCCCCACCGCGACGCCGGCCAGCTACCGGTACTCGCGACCGGCCTGCCGCCGTCAGGCGTCGGCGGCGTCAGCCAAGCACAGCTCGTGCCGCAGCCGCTGCAGCCGCCAGCGGCCCGTGCGGTGCCCGCCGGCACGCAGCCGTCGGCGTGGGCTGCGCTTCGCCAGTCGGACTTCGACGCCTGCCCCGACGCGCCCGTCATACTCCTTGCCGACGGCGCCTGCCACAGCGCTGACCCGGCCCCCGCCCCGTCCTCCTCCGACGCCAACCCATCAACAACCCCGTCGCTGCGCTCCCTGAGCTCCGCCGGCAGCGGCGGCCTGCCGCCGCTGCCGCCGCCGCCGCAGCAGCTGCCGCGGCCGGGGCTGTGCCTGCTGCCGGCCAACGACCTCGCGCGGCCCATCCGTGTGGAGAGCGAGCTGTTCAGCGGACAGCTGCTGGTGCTGCTGCGCGGCCTGGCCACCAGCCCGGAGCCGCTGTTCGCGGGCAAGAAGCGGCTGTCGTGGGTGGCGATGCAGGTGGGGCCGTTGGGCAGGGGAGGAGGCAGGTCTGGAGGTTCCGCGTGCCGAAGTGCAGCGCGCAATGCCCATGTCAGTGTCCCGCCCACTCCGCTGCCAGGCTGAGCGGTTAGGTGTCCCCCACCGGCGCGCGCTGGGATAGGCCGCAGCGAGCGCCGGGGGCCGTGGGGTAGAGGTGCCAGCTGCCGGGCCAGTTGCTGGGAGCTGTCGGCGTGGCCTGGGTCGGCTGATCGGCCGTCCGGCCGCGGGAAGCGGCTGTCGTGGGTGGCGGTGCAGGTGGGGTGGTTGGCGCCGTGATTCGGAACGGCAGCGCGCACACACACTTATTTCTGAACACACATGGCGGGGACCCTTCTGCTGCCTGCCCTGCCCCTGCCGGTGCTGCTGCCTCCTTGCATAGGTACGTTTGCGTCGCGTCGCGAACCGGGCGTGCTGTGCTGGGGCCGTGTTGTGTTGCGCGATTACTCGTTAGCTTAGAGCGTGCGCGCGCGCCGACGGGTGCTGCGGCCTGCGTTCTACACCGACAACATCTACTAACGTCTTCACACATCCGTATGCGGGTTGGGACGGGCCGGGATGTCAAACCTACTTATATATGGCGGCGCTTGGGCTTCGCTCCCGCACTGGTGCACCGCTCTTGGACGCATCCCTGCATGCCCTGTCGCACGGCTAATATGCCAATCCCCCAGGGCGTTGTGTGTCGGGCTATGTTGATTATTACGAACACATGGCGGGGGCGTGTGGGCCGCATCTACGTGCGGCCCCTGGCCGGCGCTGCGACGCACCTGGGGACGCCTGCACGTGGGGCGCTGTCCGGCGCCACACCGCGGCTCTGAGTGCCCGCGCTGCCCGCCCCGGCGGCCCTCCCCTACCCAGGGCCGCTTCAAGCAGCCGCTGTGTCTGGACTCGGTCGTCACGGGTCAGGAGTTCGCGTCGCCCTTCCGGCACCTTCCCGCACAGGTAGCCGGGGTTGCGCTTCAGCACAGCCTCCTGTTTCAGCAACTCGAGTGTGAAGCATGTGCAGCATGTGCCTGCCCGCTCAGGTAGCCGAGCGCAGCCCCGGGCACCAGCGCCAGCGCCAGCACCAGCGCCAGCGTGTGCTCCCGCGCTACTGCCCCGCCGGCCCCCCCCGGCACGTGCCCACGCTTCACTCCCCGCTCCTCCCCTCCCTCCCCCCGCCGCAGTGGTTTGTGGAGAAGGTGCTGCTGTCCATGGCCCGCCAGGTGGGGCCGCAGCGCAGGGGCCACGTAACGCGCACACCGCTCTGGGGTTCCGTTCTACTAGGCACTTGGGCACACCGCTGTGTAGCCACCGTCAGAGACGGGCCACCCATCCACCCTGATGCACCCAACCCACCACCCAACCCACGGCCCAACCCACGGCCCAGCTCGCTGCCGCTCGCTGCCGCCGGCTGGCTGCGCTGTCGCGGCCGCTCGCCGCCGCGGCCCTCCTCACCTCACTCACCCCCGCCCCCCCCACCACCGCCCCGTCGCCGCTCCCGCTGCTGCGCTCCAGATCAGCCCCAGCATGCAGGTGGGGCCCCTGGCCTCGCCCTGCATGACGCTGCCCATCAT
This sequence comes from Chlamydomonas sphaeroides, assembly GCA_001662425.1. Classification (NCBI taxonomy): domain Eukaryota; kingdom Viridiplantae; phylum Chlorophyta; class Chlorophyceae; order Chlamydomonadales; family Chlamydomonadaceae; genus Chlamydomonas; species Chlamydomonas sphaeroides. The sequence continues at coordinate 84,972 of BDDC01000184.1, read as the reverse complement.
CGCGGCGGCGCAGCTGGTCAACGTCAGCGAGCCGGGTGGGGCAGGGAGGCACGGGGCGCCAGGGAGGGGGGGGAGGGCGCAGCGCGGGTGGGAGGGAGGCCAGGCACGGCGCGGGCCAGGGCAGGGCAGGGCAGGGTGTCACCAGTGGCACGCACCTGCCGCGCCTCACGCCTCACGCCTCGCGTCTCGCTCCCGGCCGCGTGCCGATCTGGGTCGCGCCGTCAGATCGTGCCGCCCCGTCGTGTCCCCGGCGCAGGCTCCGCGCCGCCCATGATGGAGGCGCATGAGGACGTCAGGTGAGCCGCTGAGCTGATGTGGCTCGCGGCCCGCCATGTCCAGCCTTGCCGCCCGCCTACGTCGCCGCGCTTCCAGTCCTCTCGGGCCCCCTCACGTGCCTCGCGCCCGCTCCCACCGCCAGGCTCTTTGCTCCGCAGCTGAGCGCGCGGGGCGGCGGGCCCGCCGATGCGGGAGAGCGGCGGCGCCACTTCTCCGCGCGGCGGTGCCGGAAAGGGCTGCGCTTTGACACGGAGCATGTGCGTGCGGGTCGGCCAGGGGGCTCTGTTGGTCCTAAGACGGTGCCAGAGGTGTGAGATGGAATGGAGCTATACCAAGGGGGCTAGTGTTGCCTATCTGAGGGGCGTTGAGGGGCAGCAGCGCAAGGCGAGGACCCCCTTGTTTCGCCTTCTTGAACCTCGATGGCAGCGATGGTTGGACGGGCGGCCATCGCCGCCAGCATGCTCACGTGCATCGGCACAACAGCGCGTCCGTACGCCGTACGCCTGCGCTGCCGTACGCTGCCTTCCTACGGCGCCGCCCCCGCTGCTGTTGCCGCAGGTGTGGACGTTTCACTTTTGGCAGCAGTTCGTGGACCTGGCGTCTTACCGCCTGCAGTTCGGCTACACGTACGACCTGGTACGGCACCTCAACGAGCCGCTACAGGTCATGGCGCGAGACCTGGACAGCGGCAGGTGCGGCGCTGCGGGGCTCGGGGGGCTTCGGTGGGCCTTGGGGGCCTTGCTGTGGTGCCGCCGCTCCTGTCGCTGTTGTGTTGCCATATGCCATCATGCTCATCAGTCGTCCTGTGGGCGCTAGGGAGCTGACCAGCCGCCAGGCTCACTGCGCTCCGGCGAACGCTCCGGCCTGCCTTATCAATGGCGCCACCCTTGCTGCACACGGCCTGTCGCCTCTACTGCGCCGACGCAGGTACCTGTACCGCGTCCTCGTGGGGCACGAGCGCCTGCTGCCCTTGGCGGGCGCTGCCGGAGTTGGTGGCGGCGGCGGCGGCGGTGGCGACGGCGGCGGCGGCGGCGGCGGCGGCGCGGAGGAGGCCGGCGAGGAGCCGACGGGGGCGGGGAATGCGTAGCCCAAGCGGGCCAGTGGGGTGAATGCCCGGCCGCCTGACTGGCTTTGGGAGCTTGGGCGCACTGAGGGCTGTGTACGCTGCGTGCTCTGCGGGCAGGGCTGAAGGGGCGACCGCGGTGAGTAGGCGGCCCTGTGCCACAGCCTGTGCTCGGCGGGGGGAGGCGGGGGCGGGAGGCGGGCGCGTGGACAACGGGGGGGCCACGTGAAACGAACGAAACTGCCGAACGAAAGTGTGAATGGTGTCGGCACAGCGGGTTGCACGCCAGGTATGCTGCTGGGTTGGCTGCGCCTCCAGCGCCTACTGCAGACAAGCCATCGCGCGCGTCGAACGTGCCCGTCGTCCGGCGAGTCATTAGGATCCTACCTCGGAAACGCACATTGGATTACTGTTCATCTGTGTCGTCAAGGATGTTATCGTGGAGCACATCAAAAGAGATTGTTTGTGAACGCCGTCGGTGCAGAAAGTGCAGTGCGCGAGTTACGCCGCTGCCCAGGCCATATTCACTACACACGCTAGAGCGCATATCTGCAACAACAATAGGAGTACTTATAGCGTGCAAGGAGCAGAACGGCACCATAGCGCCAAGGCAACGGCTCTTATCCTGTTTAGCCACGCAGCATTGTTTCTCTGTTCACATCTTTTATAAAATGAGGCGCGCGCTTGGCCATCGTTAGCCCGACGCCGTGCGCTGCGGTACCAGGCGAACTATGCCGAGGAACACGGTGCCAGTGCGTCCTTCGCGCTTGCTGTGACGATAACTGTAGCAGAGATTCATCCATATGCGTGCCGGGTCTCGCTGAGGAGCAGCCCGAATTGCACCCTCGGCGTTGGAATCGCCCAGGCCCTCGGCTTGCTGTCCTGCCAATCGACGCACTATTGCCATCGCGACGATGAACACAGAGGTCAGCCAAGGGCTGCTGTCCAAAACCCTATGTCCGTCGGCACGCCGCCCGGTCGCCCCTTCTCCCGTGACCTCACATTGAACCTCCTCAACACCCGCCCAGGAGCTACTCAAAGTGGCGGCCGCCATGCGGCAGGCCATCCGCGTCAAGGACAGGCGGTCGCTGCTCCGCTCGCATGCCAAGTGCTTTGTGGGCGCGGAGGCCGTGACCTGGCTGGTGTCCTCGGGCGCCGCGGGAACGCGCGCTGAGGCCACCCGGCTCGGCAATGTGATGATGGAGCACGGCCTGTTCCACCACGTGCTGTACGAACACCTGTTCGCGGACGACCACATACTTTACAGGTACGGGCGACTTGGGCTGACATGGATCCTACATACGGTACACCCACCGTTACAGATGGTCAATCGTTGCGCTGCAGGCCCCTAAACCAGGGCCTCGCAGCCGGTGCCCAGCCGGTGCCCAACTGCTACCCTCATGCATGTGCCGCCGCGACCCCAACCGCATCCCAAACTTGGACCCGCTGCCCCATCGTCGCAGGTTCGCCGAAGACAACCAGACCGCGCAGGCGCTGGCCTCCGGCCCCGCGCCAGCCACCGATGCCGGCCGCGAGAGCGACGCCGGCAGCGGCGTCCTGCCGCGCTCCGACAGCCTCGCGCGCATCCGCCGCATCGCCAGCGCCGTGCTGACGCAGAGCCCCACGTCCGGCAGCGCCCCAGCGGTGGCCACCGCCAGCTCCAGCTCTCAGGTGCGCCCGGACGCCCCGCAGCTTCATGGCAGCAACCGCGGCCAAGAGTGTCCGTTGATAAGTCAAATAGACACAGGGTGTGCAGCAGCGACGCCCCAGGGGCCACGGACTTGCTGCGGCGGTGCATGCGGGGCCGGTGAGGCCAGACCTAGGCATGGCGTCCTGGCAACAGGGGCCAAGGGGCCACGGGGCCTCACACTGATGCACCAGGGCACCTTGCAGCGGGCGTGCGGGCCGGGCACGGTGGTGCCTCGGACGGAGGTATCCGCTGGGTGCCTGGCCTGGCCCTGACGCATTAGCCTGACCCCGCATTGCCGCCGGTGCCCATGGCCGTACGCAGCCGCCCGCGTACGACCCGACCAGCGGACCCGCGGACGCAGGCGCGCAGATTGCCATCAAGGCGGCGGCATCGCTGAAAGAGGCGGCGTCACTGCCAGCGCCCGCGCCTGCGAATGCGTCCGTGACGCCGGCGAGCACAGGCGGCGGCCGCCGGCTCCTACCCGAGACCCGCCGCGACCGGAGCCGGGCAGTGCTATCAGGTGCGATGCGACGCGCTGGCTGGCCGCACCAGCCCCAGTAGTCTCTCCTCCAGCGTGCGCCATCGCCCTTTACACCCTTCAGCCCGTGCCTCTGACGCCTCCTGTTGACGCCGCCTGATGTGATCCCCCGCCCCGCCCCACTGAACTGCGCTCCCGCCGCCGCCCTCCACTCCCTCCCTCCAGGCCACCTGCAGGAGCTGCAGGGCCGTGTCACGCGAATGCAGACCACGCTGGAGGGCCAGGGAGGCTCCGCCACGGCGCTGGCCTCGCAGCTGTCCTCGCTGCGCGGCGAGCTGACCGAGCTGCGAGGCGCCCTCGACGCCGGCCTGCAGGCGAGTGAGGCCACCGCGCAGGCCCTGGCGCAGCAGACCGCCGCGCTGAGGCTGCTGTGCCTCGGCCTGGTGGCGTGCGTGCTGCAGCAGGCGCTGTACGCGTGGGGCCTGCGGCGCGCGCTGGCGGCGGCGGCCGACGCCGCCGTCGCGGCGGCGGCCGGCGGCGGCGCCGGCGCCTGGGGCCTGGCGCTGGTGCTGGCGGTGGCGGCGCTGGGCGTGGTGGCGCTGTCGACCGCGCCGCTGTCGCAGGGCCCGGCGGTGGTAGGCGGCGGGATCTCGCTGTACGGCACGTACGGCGGCTCGTCGAAGTCGGGGTCGGAGCGGGGTGCGCTGGCGAAGCTGGACCGTGGGGCGCTGGCGGCGTGTGAGGCGGCGGCGTTGCCGACACCGCTGCCGCTGCAACGCCTCAGCAGCGGCAGCGGCAGCGAGGTTGACACGGCCGAGTCATCGGCGCAGGAGGAGCGGCCCAGCGGCGGGGCCGTCGCCGCCGCAGACGCCTCGTATCCTGGCAACCGCGACGGAACATCCAACACCAGCCGCAAGCAGCCGCCTGCGTCGCAACTAAAGCAGCAGCCATCGGCGCCGGCACCAAAGCCACAGCTGCCTGCGCCGTCACCTAAGCAGCCGCCGGCGCCACAAATGAAGCCGCAGCAGCAGGCGCCACAACCAAAGCAGCAACAAAAGCCGGCGCCGGCACAAAAGCCGGAGCAGCCAGCGCCGGCACAAAAGTTGGAGCAGCCGGCGCTGGCACAAAAGTCGGAGCAGCCGGCGCCGGCACGAAAGCCGGAGCAGCCAGCGCCGGCACAAGAGCAGGAGCAGCCAGTGCCGGCACCAAAGCGGGAGCAGCCGGCGCTGGCACCAAAGCGGGAGCAGCCGGCGCCGCAACCAAAGCAGCCGCAGGCGGCGTTAGAACCGAAGCCGCAGCGGCCGGCGCCGGCACCAAATCAGCCGCCTTCCGCGCCGCCACCGAAGCCGCAACCCCCAGCGCCGCAGGCAACGCCGCCTTCTTCCCCGCCGGAGCAGGCGCCCCCGCCGCCGCAGCGGACGCCGGTCAAGCCAGCACCCACTTTGGTGCAGCCCACACCTGCCTCGCCCGCGTCGCCAGTGCTCTCGCCCGTGCCAGCTGCCGTCGGGACTCCGAACCGCAGCCCCGCCTCCCCACAGCCCCCGGCAGACGAGCCCTACTCGTACCACAGCCGCGGCGCAGGGGACTGGCCCCCCCGCAAGCAGCTTTCCCTGCCCCCACGGCCGGCCTTGCAGCTGCGGACGCCGCAGAAGCAGCCGTCAGCTGCGGAGCCGCTGCCCAGCTCGCCCAAGGCCGCAGCGACCGCGCCCACCTCGCCAAGTGCGACGCCGTCGCCGCCCGGCGGCGGGACCCCGGTCCGCCGCCCCTTGCGCCGCATGCCCTCCAGCCGGGTCGGGGAGGAGCAGCCGGTGGAAGCGCGGGAGGGGAGGAGCAGCGCCGGGGACGGCGCCACGAGTGGCACTGGCAGCCGGGGCAGTGTGGGCCGCAAGTGCAAGGAGTTTGTGCTGCGGCACTTAAGGGCGCGGAGGTTGTCGGCGGTGGCGGGTGCGCCGGCGGAGCCGGCGCAGCGGTCGCGGTCAGAGACGGCCGGCTCGGCGGGGCAGCCGTAGCGGCCCGTGGCGTGGCGCTGCAGCGACTCCTGCTTGCGTTGGACGATTGCCCCGTGTGGAAAGGCTAGGGTCAGAGGAGGCGGGGTTGCGCTGGCAGGGCACGCAGGCGGCCCGCGGCGCAGCGGCCTGGCTGGCCGTGTAGCAAGCCATGCTCCGCGTGCAGGCGTGCCATGCGCGTCGCCGCTGTGGATTGTTACGGCGGGCAAGAGCGTGGCTTTGGGCTGCAGCGGTGAGGTGCGCTGGGTGCGTTGTGTTTCGCCGTGTGTCGAGCTGTTGGCGCTGGGCTGGGACAGCCAAACGCGGGACGCGCGAGCCCCTTGGCTGCTTCTGTGGCGGCTCGCCTCCGTGGCAGGTTTTGATTTGCGTGTGTGCGTGAGAGGACGTTATGCACTGTGTGTTGGGGCGCGACCGCTGTCTTTTGAGTGACGGTGGGCGCCGCTGCGTGGCCAACGGCCGCAGCGCCGGTTTGGGAACGGGCGTGGCTCCACACCTGGTGTGAAGCTATGGCGTGGCGTGGACTGTTGAGGTCTTGCAGCACTAAGGCTTTCACGCATGAAGCTGTTCGTGGGCTGGGCAGGGTTGGGCGGATGGCATGGTGGGCTTCAAGACGATGTGTTGCGTTGGCCCGGCACCCCGGTTTGGATCGCAGGAGAGGTGCGCGCTGCTGCTGCTGCGGGTTGCGCGCCTGAGACGACCTTGTCTCAGGTACCCCGCTCTGATGTCCACGCTGGTTCTTCATAGGCATTGAAAGCAGGAGACACACTGTGTGGGGCACGCATGCATACAGGCTCGTGGTTGCTCATCACTGCAAGTACGGCAATGTACGACAGGCACCGCCCAGAGCCTTTGCACCGAGGGCTGGTGCCATGCAAGCATGCGGGTTGTGTCGGCAAAGGCGCTGCGATAGCGTGTGACAGTCGAGTCATTGCGCAGCGAGGGGCACCGCCATACAGTACGGCGCTGCTGCGCCGCGCCTTTCCGCGCTGCAGAAACGTTCCTGCTGATGTTGTGTCGTTAGACCTGCTGTGAGATTGCGTTTGGGTGCGCTGATGCTGGAGTTCGTGTCTGCAACGGGAGTTTGTGTTTGGCAGCGCCCTGCAAGGCTGTGCAGCGGCACCAGTTGGGTTGTGGTGTGAACGGCACGGGCCCGCGTCACTCGACACGCGCTGACGCGCAGGGGCGGCGACCCGACGCACCTGTGCATGCACCACACTCCGCACCCGCCGTACCTCCCCTTCGCCGCACACGTTGCACATCACCGCCCACCGCGCACCCGCCCTGCCGGTGCACGCCCCATGTACGGGCCGCACACGCAACCCACAAACCCAGCAGCGCCGCAGCCTCCGTTAGGGCAGGGCAGGGCAGCGCGGGACAGGCCGAGGTGTGGCGTTGGTGTTGGGTGGTGGGGTGGAGCACCGGTACGTGCAGGGGGCGGAGGCGCGGAAGAGAACCAGCGTGGAAGCCAATGAAAGGTACCTGAGACAACCGCCATTACTGGCCCTCGGTGCATGGCCCACGGTGGGGGTGTTGGCGAACACGGCTGTCTCGAAGCTCGAGAAGATGTTTTCAAGCTAATGGATGCTGAGACAGGACAGCATGTCGTGCACTATCAAGCGGGTTGGCGGCCGTGATGCCTGACGTCCGCAGGCAGGGGCGCAGGGTACGGCAGCAGGCGCTGAGGCAGGTCCCCGCATGTGCGCAGGGGAGGGACTGGATCAAGGGAGCCACGAGTTTGCTTCATTCGCTGTACTGCAATGGCAACCAAGGGAGTTACGAGCGAGTCTTCAACCGCCGAAGCGGAAGCTCCGCACCCGAGCCGCGCACTGCGCCTGTCCGTTCCCAGCAGCACGTGAGGCGCCCCGGCGGCCCCCCATCCTCCCGGCGGCCCCTGCGCTCAAGCGCCAATGCTCCGACCCCACATGCGGCCACACGTGCCCCCCCCCGCACGCACGCACGCACGCATGCGCCCGACCGACCCGCACTCCGCCCAGCCGGCCTCACGACCGCGCCTCGCACCCTGCTACCTGCCATTCGCCGTGCCTCGGCCCTCCACTTCGCACCTCGGCGGCTGTGACGCAGGCACAACTGGCTTCCGGTTGGTAGTTTCTCGAGAGCCCTCCTTGCGCGCCACCCAGGGCTACCCGGCCATGGCCAGGCGCGCCTCGTGCACAGCGCACCCGCCAGGCGGGAGCGCCAGCACCTCTGCCGCAGCCAGCGCGTGCCCTCCATCCTGGGGCCCCATCGGCACGCCTCTCAGCCCGCGCTCTGCTGCGGCCTCGGCCCCCCGGCTGCCCTCAGTCCCGGTGCGCCAGCGCAGTCATAAGCAGCCCCGTCTTCTGCATGGCACCCGCCAGCTCCTCAAACACCTGCTGCCGCGCCAGCGGCGAGGCACAGTGGCGGCCCGCCGCGTCCAGCGCCGCCGCCAGGGTGGCCCGTGGGTCGGTCACCTGGGGGCAGGCCGGCGCGGAGAGTCGACTTCGTGGAATGGAGCAGGGGCATTGCAGGCACGCGCCGGCGCACGAACGAGGGAGCCACGGCGCAGGAGCCGACGGCACCGCAGCTCGGCAACAGCAACGCTGGGCTCTGCCGTGGGCACCCGGCGCCGGTGCCCACCGAGTCGGGGTAGACGTGGTAGACGGAGGCCGCGCCCCTCTGCAGCAGCGCCAGGCGCTCCGCCGCCGCCGCGCCCACCCGCATGGCGCTGGCCGCCCCGACCAGGTGCACCACGGCGGTGTGCGCCAGCAGCCGCAGGGCCGCGGACTGCCGGTCCTGGGGGTGGTGGGGCAAGGATGGGGGCAGGGATGGTGGCAGGGCAGGGGCGCAGGGGTTACATGCACGAGGCGAGGGTAGGGGCCTGCTGCAAGGGAGGCGCCAAGGCGAGCCAGCTACAGGCGCAGGCGGGTGGGCCCCTTGGCCCCTTGGCCCAGCACAGCGACCCCGGCCCCGCTGCCGCACCTGCTCGCGCTCGCCGCCCGCCGCGTCCCGGCCCAGCCGCCGCAGCAGCGCCGCGTACGATCGCGCCATGGGCCCCGCCTCCACCGGCCCACACGCCGCCTCCGCCTTGGCAGCGGCCGCCGCCTTGGCGGTCCCCGGCCCGGGCCCCGCCGCCGAATCCTCGCCTTGCTCCTGTGGCTGCTGCGCGGGCGCCGAGGCCGCCAGCGCGGGGTGGCCCTGGCTGGCGGCCAGCTGCGCCAGGTCCGCGGCCAGGGCGGCGCTGCGCTCCAGGCCCAGGGTGCCGGGCGCCAGCGGCAGCAGCGCGGCCAGGGCGCACTGCTGCCGCTTGTCGGCCCCGTCGGCTGCGGCGGCCGTGGCGGAGGCGGAAGGCTGCGGCGGCACGGCGGCGGTGGCCTCGCGCAGGGCGGCCTCGAGCGCTGCGGCGGCAGGGGTGGGGGCGAGGCGAGGTGCGGCTATTGGGGACAAGGAGGTGGGGCGAAGGGGGCACCCGTCGTTGCATGTCCTTCTGGTCCCCTTCCTTCTGCAGAGCTCGCAGCAGGTTCGGTGCGCCACCAGAAGCTTGGTCGTTGACCTTTGCACCAGAGATGCACCCACACCCGGCCGCCGCCGGGCTCACCCGTGTGCACCTCCAGCAGGTCCGCCAGGTACTGGCAGTAGCGGCGCTCCTTGAAGCTCCACTCGCCCAGCGGCGGAGGCGCCGGGCCCGCCACCGCCAGCGCGCCGCGCGCCTGCGGGCGGGTGAGGGGCGTTTCACAAGGATGCAGGACGCAGGGGTTCGTGCCGTGAGGGGGGCAGGTGGAAGATGCCGGCTGGCATCCCATACTGTTCAAGGGCCGGTGCGGTGCGCAGGCGCGGCGGCTGGTCGCCACCCACGCAGCCGTGGCCCCATCCTCGACAAGCCGCAGCACTCGACGGCCGCGCGCTCCAAGGGCAGCGCGCCGCCACCCTCCCTTGCCCGGCGGTAGCCAGCGCTTCTCCCTGGGCCCTCTCGACCCGCCACGGCGACCGGCAAGGAGCCGCCCGCCGCCCGCCTGCCTTGCCCGGCAGTAGCCAGATCCCCTTCCTCGCCCGCCTAGCCCACCCGTGACCCGTCCCCACTCCAACTGCCTGGTCCCTGCGCCCCTACGCCACGCGGCCCACGAGGCCCCAGCTGCCAGGTGGCAATAAAAGAGTGCAAAGCAGTCACATCACCACAATTGCGAAGGCACCTCACTGGCTCGCAGCCCCCGGCCGCACCTCGGCCATCTTGAGCTGGTGCCCGATCTGCGTGTGGAAGGCAGCAGCAGCAGCCGAGGCGCCGGAGCCTCGGCCGCCCTGCGCCGCGCCCACGCCCGAGGCCGGCTCCGAGCCCGCCGCCGATGTGGGTCGGTCGGCGGTGGTTGCGGCGTCCGTCCCCTCGTACTGCACCACGTGGGTGGCCACGCGAAGGTTGCCCAGCCGGGAGCGGTCGCCATCGCCCCAGTCCGCGACCTGCGAGTGTTGGAGCGCAGGCGTGTGTTGGCGTGTTGGTGTGGAGTGGGGATGAGAGTCAGGGGCGTGAGCGGCGGGTCAACGGGTGATTGCGGCAGGCACGGGCTGGCGCAATTGCTAGTGGCACCCTAGGACGCGGTCGTGTGCCCCGGGCGCCCCGGCAGCGCCTACCTGAACGTAGTCTAGCTTGCCGCGAGCTGCTTCCTCGGGCGAGATGGGTCGGTGGGTGGACCGGCCGTTTGCTGCTGCTGTGGCCTCCCGCACAGCCTAAGCAGTGGCAGGGGTGGGGAGCCGGGGTCAAGGGGCAGGCGCGTCAGGTTTGGCCCGATCGCCGGATCCATAGGCCAATTATGAGGCATGAGGCCTGTGTGAATGGCCAGTTGAGGTGTCGGGCTGTGGGGAGAGTCTGCAGCTGGTGGCGAGGGCGAGGCAACCGGGGAGCATCCGCTGAGAATGCTGAGACACCCACCCGCTTGTCGCTGGCGGCGCCGGTCTCCTCGGCATCAGCCTTCTTTCCGAAGCCCTTGCCGGCGGGCTTGGCCTGCTTGGCGCCCGCTGCCGCGGTCACATCCCGGAAAAAGGTTGTGCATTGACGCCCCTGGCCTCCCGCGCAGCTGGCCTTGGCGCTATGTACTGCGTTGCATCTGCTGGCCAAAGGCGCGTGTCTAACTTGCATCATGCACCCAACGGAAAGCAAGGTTGCGTGATTTCGCAGCAGGCTCACGCAGGCCAAGGATAGTGTGAGGTGCTATAATGCTACAGTTGCACTGCATAGCACTGTACAATAACGAATGTTGTCGGCACCTCACGCAACAGTCCTGCTTGCACCAACTTGAAAGCCTGCACGCGTTTTGCTTCCTCTTGCTCTCCAGGCTCCAGGGCCTCTGCACAGCAGCACCCATGTCGGCGCCCACTGCTGGGTACGCGTTCTTGGCGGCTACACGACTTCCCTTTCGCCTTCTATGTCCCGCTTCGGTCGCCCCAACCCAGTGACTAGCCCCCGGCTCTCCTGCCATGGTCCCTTCCCTGCCGCCCCCAGGCCTCCTTTTCGCTAGGACGATAGCTGTATTCACCGGCCAATTGCCAGTGCTGACCACTCTGCATCCCAACCTCCGCATGCGAACGAAAGGGCTGACGTGCCCACCCCCCTCCCTCCCCTCTACTTGCGCAGCCGTGCTGCCGGCAGAGCCGCCGCCCCGGCCGCCGCGGCCGAGTCCGACCCCACGCGCCTCTTCGTGGACTCGGAGCAAACGGCGGCCTACGCGCAGCACCGGCCGCACTACCCGCAGCAGCTGTACGACCTGCTCTACCAGGTAGGCACCAGGTTGATTGAGCTAAAGCGAAGCCAACAGGCTTCTACAGTAAAAAAGCCAACAGGCGGTCGCGTTACAATCTGAACCTGCGAAGGTTAAGCCAGGAGCCCGAGCCGGGCCTCGTGCCCTGGCTCGCCCTAGGTCGACCGACGGAGCGGCTCTCAGGGGCCTGCAAATTGGAGCAGTGAAGAACAGGGTTTCATCCAGTTCCTGTGTCCCAGCGCCTTCTGGAACGTGGGCCTCAGGAATTCACGTGTGCCTACGCTGTAACCGAGCCAGATCAGATAGCTTGTGGCTGTAGGCACCCAAGGCAGGCCCCTTGGCTCCCCAGTTTGCAGTTGAAGCCCAGGCCGCAGCTTTGCGAGCGACGCGACGCCCTGCGCCCCATCCCCGGCCCCTGGCCCGCGGCCGGCTCTGGCAGCGAACGCCCCACTGCGCTCCGTCCCACGGTCCGCCGCAGCACGCCTTCCCCGGCCGCGCGCCGCCCTTCGCCGACATGACCGTGGTCGACATCGCCAGCGGCAGCGGCCAGGTGTGACAGGACATGAGGGCAGGGCTTCTGCAACCATCTGTTGTCCTATAGAGGGCGGGACGGGATGGCGATCCCCGGTTGCTGGCAGGGATGTCAGCGGCAAGGGCACAGGTGCAGCGGCGTGCGGCGGCCCAGGCGGCGCAGATGCTGCATGCTAGCTGGGAGGGAGCATCCCTGGGCACCGGATGCAGGTGTAGGGGCTGCAGCCGACGTGGGCAGGGAGGCATGGCGTGCATCGACCGCCAGAAGGCTCCGTCGCTGAGGGAGCCCCGTGATCCCATCCGCCGCTGCGTTACTCGCCGTGGTTGCTTTGTTGTGATCGTTGCTGCACGCTAGCGCACCCACCCGCCCGCCGCTGCGCCGCTGCGCCGCCGCGCCGCAGGCTCTGGGGCCCATGCCGGCGGACTTCGGGCGCTGCATTGCGGTAGGCGGGTGCAGGGCGGCGACCTAGACACACACGTACTTGACTCGTAAACGAACACACCGCGCGCCGGGGAACACCCGCCCGCCAGAGCTTGCAGTGCGCGGGCACAGCGCAGCGCCCCACGGCGGTTGCGCAGGCAGCACGCCAACCCGAGACGCCGCCAGGGCCGCAACGCAGCACAGGCTCTTCTGCTGGGCCGCCACCCCGCTGGCACCGCTGCATGTCCTGCCTGCCCCCGACCCCCGAGCCCGCACGGCTGCCGTCCCCGCAGCTGGACGTGAGCGCCGCTCAGCTGGGCGAGCTGCCGGCGGCGCTGCGGGGCCGCGTGGAGACGCGGCTGGGGGACGCGCACGCCACGGGCCTGCCGGCCGGCTGCGCGGACCTGGTCACCGTGGGGCAGGGGCTGCACTGGTGGGGGCCGGGGCTGCCGGCATTCGGCGGTGGTGTTGTGGGGATGTTCCCCATCCAGCTGGCCGTGCGCAACGGCACGCTCCGCTGGGCTCGGCCGGCTCATCCCTGCGCCGGATGCCGCCCCAGGTTCCGGCTGGACGAGTTCTACGTCGAGGCCCGCCGCATCCTCAAGCCCGGAGGTGCGGCGCCGGAGGTGCTGGCGCCGCAGCGGCGCCGCAGCGGCGCCGCTGTGGGGCGCTGCGGCTGTAGCGCACGCCGCACGTGTGGGCCATGAAGATGGGGGGCCCGTCGTTAGGGGGAAGGTGTGAGGTGTGGATGGATGGGCCGCACGAGGCCATCGCGACCACGTCATGATAGCCCATGTACGAGGCCTGATCTTCCTCATCGCTACGTGACACGCTCAAGAACGAGCGGCGCCCTCACGCCCAGTGTACGGGTGGACCCTCGCCGCGCCCCCAACCCGGCGCGCCATCACCCGAACCCAGACCGCAGCTGGCCCCGCTCTAGACAGGCTCTCTTCTGTTGTCATTCTGACGGCCATATCATGCCCGTCCCACCACCCGCTCCAGGCGCCCTGGCTGCCTGGACGTACGACTTCGGCACCCTGGAGGGCTTCCCCGGCGCGGGGGAGGCGTACGTGGCGCTGCATAACGGCACGCTGGGGCCGTACTGGGCCCAGGGGCGGCAGCTGGTGGACACTGCGTACGCAGGTGGTCGGGCAGCATGGCTGCAGCGCGGGCCGCCACAGGTTGGGAGCGGGCGCCACGGTCCGAGCTACGCGCGGTGCACCCTGCGGTCGAACGGAGAACGGGGCCCCTCACAGGCCCTGGGCCCTGCTGCTGACGGCCGGCCCCAGGCCCGCGTGTGCTGCCCGTCCGGTCGCCGCACCGCCCTGGCCTCCGGTTCCTAGGCCGGAGCTGGGATGCCAGGTGCTGCCGGGGGGTTCACTGCCGGGGCTGCTGTCACAAGACGCGCGCGGTGGTCGCCTGCCCTTGCGTGCCGCAGGCATTGAGCCGGGGCCGCAGCACTTTGGCCGTGTGGTGCGGCTGCAGGTGCCCATGCCCCTCACCTACAGCCTGGACCAGCTGGTACGGCATGCATGCTACGTGCGGCTGTGTACGGTATCGGGGTGCAGGCATGCCGTACGGGTTGGGAAGGACGGGCAGAACGCGGGGGTTGGGGGCGACCGGCGCTGTGAGCTTTTGACCCGCGCTGTGGGTCGCGCCGTCGCTAGGGCAATGCGCTGTGGCAGCAACGGCGGCTGGGGGCCGGGGGTGGGTGCTGTCAAGCGTGGGGGTCGCCTGCACCCCACGTCTGCAGCACGGTTCCGCCGCGGCTTGGGCTTTCTGGTTGCTCCCATGACCGCGTACCAAGCCAGCAACAACACCTGTCATTGCGAGGCACCAGGCGGCTGCACCTGGCCACCGTGCTGCGCGGTGTGCTTGCATGACCCAGCCATGGTGATATCCTGTTGATATAGTCTGATTGAAACTCAGCTAAGGTGCTGGGGTTCAATGTGTCACGGCCAGCACGGGCTGCCGCCTGCCTTGTGCACCGCAGGTGGGGCAAATCCGGTCATGGAGCGGCTACCGGTCGTACGTCAAGGCCCACCCGGACCGGCCGGACCCGGCCGAGGACTTTGCGGCCGTCTGCCGGCAGGGCATGGCGGTCCAGGGCACTGCGGCGGCGCTGACGCTGCACCGCATGCTGACGCTGGTGCTGGCGCTGCAGCCGGTGCATTCTCCGTCCTGACAAGATGGCCCCATCCATTAGACACTGCTGTGACTTGTCAGCCAGTAGCAAAGGCGGAAATGGAACTCGTCGTACATCTGCGTCAGTGACTGGGCAGCTGTAGGCAGGAGGGCTCCTGGCCGTTGGGCTTCAGCCTCCTGAGCTGCCACCTGCCGGCCTGGTCCCTTCTCGCGGGGCTACCGCTGTAGGCATGTTGGCTGCGTAGGCAAATATATGAGTGACGGCGGTGGCAGGATGGCAGCATTCGTGTTTGAGCTGGCTGGCGGAAGGGGTGGGGCTAGCTGAACAGGGCCGGGCTTTCCAAGCACCTTGATTGGGGGTGTTGTTGGGGGAGGCACGTAGCCAGTGGGCCCTACACATAGGAACAGCGTGATAGCGCAAAACTTTATAGACGTATCTGGAGAGCGTAACGAATGGCGTGGCGTGGGCCGAGCGACCGAGCGCCACACGGCCCCAGCAAGGCCCAGCCCAGGAGGCCTCCTGGCCCAGCCCTCCCAGCCAGCCGTTACAAAACTGACCCCTGGGCCCGCCAAACTCGAGTCCACCAAAGCCCACGCCGCCGCGCAATGATAGAGCCCAGCGGTGACTATTGTGTTCAGCATTGCAATGCGACCAAGAAATTTGCGCGAGAGCGCACGAGGACGCACGCCGGTCAGTTTGTCGCATCATACTACGCCTGGCATGCCGCGCACACAACCCTGCGCTGTTCAGTGTAACAGTCTGTGTACCAGCAGCTAGGATAGCTACTTTGTGGTGCTTTTGGTGGTTTCACGCTCACCGCAGGCGTTTGGATTCGTGAGCCCTAGCGGCCCACTGTGCGCCACTCGCCCCCCTCTGCCTGACGAAGCAACACCACGCCCCCCAACGATCTGGGCGCTTGACTGCGCAGCGCGCTTCCAAGCTGGCGCGACTAAGGGGCTGAGGATGAGGTCGTTTGCGACCGGCGCGAACGCGGAAGCAGTCTCACGTTATCCCGAGCACCGCAGCAGCTCAAGGCCACGCTCTCTGAGCGCGACCAGAGCGCCAACCGCGCAACACCAACATCGGCCTCGGCCACAGAGTGAGCGGCTGGCACGCCCGTTGACATATACACACATAACCATGACGGCTCAGATACGCTTGTTTCGACCGGCCCCCTTTCAGGCCAACAAGTAGGGCCGAGTCCGATTGTGTGGTCTGCTGCCACGAGCACAGTTGCGACCGACACTGCACCACCGCCTAACGTTGAGGTGCGAGCTATAATGGAAAGTGACAGGGGCAAGCTGGCGGAAAAGCAATTCAGACCCATTATCCTTCCCTGCGCCAGGCACTGACAAAACCGCAAGGACAGGCCGTTCGTGTACAGCTGCACATAGCCAAGGAGGTGCCATTCGGGCAGGTGCTCAAGGTACACTCGGCGGCGGCAATCACAAGCGCCTTGACTTGACAAGGGAGTGTGCGCACGTATGCATGTCAAAGTCCGAAAGGGAGAGTCAGCTGCCGAATGTGCCCGCTAAACCGGCTTTTTGGGTGTTGGCGCTTTGCACATGCGCCCGCAAGCGGCCTGCCTCGCTGCGACAGCTTGGACACATCTGTCGTAGAGCACGTAGGATGTCACGCCTCGTGAATGTTCGCATGGTACGCTGCATCTGCCCTCTCTGAAGTCCTCCTCTGGATGCCTGGCCCGTGCCTGTCTCGTCCAACCCCGCCGGCCTCGCCTTCACCCTGTGCCAGGTCGTCGGCGCGGGACCGCAGCTGGGTGACTGGCAGGGAGCGCAGGCAAAGCCGCTCTCGTGGACCGCGGGGCACGTTTGGACGGCGGAGTTTGAGCTTGAGCCGGGTTCGTACGAGTTCAAGGCGGTCACAGCGGCCGGGGACACAGTCCTGCAGTGGGAGACCGGGCCCAACCGTATCGTGCAGGTGCGATATTGTGGCAGCCTCGGGGTCCGGGGGCGTGGCGTGCGGCACAAGTCCGGCTGCTGCCAGCCTTGCCGGATCAGTGGACCACTGCAGCACCCTGTCGCCAGCCCCTGCCGGCGTGCCCCAGGCGCCACTTTCCCAGCGACCTCGCACACTGCAACCTGTGCCCTCGACGCGCTAGACGGCCGAAGAGTAGCTTGACGCGCGGCCCGCGCCGTGCCACACCCACGTAGCCCTTGCCCGACCAATGCGACGCTCAGCACGCCCCCATTAGGGTAGGTCAGCATAGCGTAAGGCAGCCTGCCGTTGTCAACGCTACGGCTACGTGTCGACACGGCGATGCGGACCTACACGTGGATCGGCAGCTGCGACGACAGGCGGTTATGGGTGGGGCTGATGCAGCTTTGGGCCCGACGTTCTGGCTAGGTTCGCTATTGACTAGTTCGATACCCCCTCGGTACGCCCCCATCCCGTCTTGCCGGCCCGACTCACATCGCCCCGACCCATATCAAATGCCCCTGTAGGTCCCTGTCGGCGTCCGGGGCATCCGGGTCGACGGCAGCTGGGACTCGACCACCGACAATCGCCTGACTGTCACCGAGCCCATCTCAGTTCCCTCGGTCGCTGCGCGGCAGAAGCGCGCAGCCGCGACCAAGCTCCTCTCCAAGGCGCTCGCGGAGGTCTCGGCCGCGGCCGCGGCCGCGCCCTCGGCAGCGGCGGTAGCGGGGCGCAAGCAGGCGGTGGCCAAGGACCGCAGCAAGTCGGCGGAGGCGGAGAAGCTAGAGCGCGAAGCCCGCGAGGCGTTCAGGGAGCTCGAGGGGCTCGTGCCGCCTGAGCTCTTCCAGAGCGTGGTCGGCAAGGGGAAGGCCGGCAAGGAGTCACCGGCGGCGAGCAAGGCGGGCGCTGAGGCCAAGCAGGCCCCTGTTGAGGCCAAGAACAAGCCGGCGGCAGCGGAGGGCGCACCGGTAGCGGCAGCTGCGGACAGCAGCAGCAACGGCAACGGGGTCGTGCGGAAGGCGAGCGGCAGCTGGCGTGACCTGCTAGACACCGGGGCCAAGGGCGAGGACTCGGCGCCGGCGGCGGCGAGCAGCAAGGAGCCCGCATCGGCGGCGGCGAGCGCAGCGCAGCAGCCCAAGCCGGCAGCGGTGCCGGCGAAGTCGGAGGACAAGAAGCAGCCGGAGCAGCAGGCGGCCAAGCCCGCGGACGTTGCCGCGCAGTCGACTGCAAAAGCTGTTGCGGAGGCCGCGGCGGCCAAGCGCGAGCCGCCCAAGCCGGCGCCCACGCCCCCGCAGCCCGCGCCGGCCCCTCAGGCCGCCGCTAGCAGCGCGCCGGCGCCAGCCCAGCCGCAGCCCACAGCTGCGGCGGAGCCGTCCAAGCGCAAGGAGGTAGCACCGGCGCCAGCCGCCGCGGCAGCGCCTGCACCCGCGGCAGCGCCCCCGCCAGCGAAGCCAGCCGCGAGCGCGCCGCCAGCGGCCCCGGCCACGCCAGCGACGCCCGCGCCGGCAGCACCGGCGTCCAGCGCGGCCGTCAAGCCGTCCGTGCCCGCCGCCGCGGCGCCGCCAGCGAGCGCGCCGGCGACAGCGGCGCTGAAGGACGCGGGCAAGAAGCGCAAGGGCTTTAGCTTTGCTAGCCTGCGCGAGCAGCTAGCGTCCGAGGGCGACGGCGAGAAGCCGAAGGGCCAGGAGGAGGACAAGGACAAGGACAAGGACAAGGAGGCCAAGCCGGCCGTCAGTGCAGCTACATCACCCGCACCAACAGCGCCGGCCAAGGCGGAGGAGAAGCCGGCTCCGGAGAAGGCCAGCGGCAGCGGCGTGGTGAGCAGCGCGGCGCCAGCATCGGGCCCGCGGAAGTTTTCTTGGCGCGATCTGGGAGAGGAGGACAAGGCCGGCGCAAAGCCGGCTGAGCAGCAGCCGCAGCCGGCAGCAGCATCGGCGCCCGTGCCCGCGTTAGCCGCGGACAAGGGCAAAGCGGAGGCAAAGGCGGAGAAGGCCAAGGAGGAGGGCAAAGCCAAGGAAGCGGAGCAGAAGCCGGAGCAGAAGCCGGAGCAGAAGCCGGAGCAGAAAGCGGAGCAGAAAGCGGAGCAGAAGGCAGAGCAGGAGGTGGCGAAAGCGGACTTGGACGACACTGCATCGCGCTTTGAGCGGTTGCTCAAGGCCAAGCAGAACAAGTCGGCGCCAGCCGAGACCAAGGCCGAGGCGAAGGCCGAGGCCGGACCGGGCAAGGAGGCGGAGAAGGCGGACGCGAAGCCGGCAGCCGAGCAGGCCAGCAAGCCGGCCGAGAAGGAGCCGGCCAAGCAGCCGGTGCTAGCGGCGGCAGCGGAGGCGGCCAGCCCAGCGGCAGCCTCGCCGCCGGCGTCCCCCCAGGGGCCGCCGACGCCGGAGGCGCGCGACGCGAAGGCAGCCGGCGCATCGGCACCAGCCTCGTTCTCCAGCGCGCAACCCGCGACCGAGATGGGGGCAGCCAGTAGCGCGCCGGTGGTGCGCGAGACGGAGAGCAATGAGGGTCTGGACCGGTTGTTAGAGGTGTGGGACCGGGCGTGGAGCAAGGGCGGGAAGCCGCCGGCGGGGCCGCCGGGGCAGGAGCAGCAGGGCGCGGGAGCTCCCGCTGCAGCGGCGGCGCCGACGCCGGCACCGGCGGCAGGGCCGCTGGGCGCTATGCTTGGCGTCGCCGCCAAGCTGGCGAACGGTGGCACGGCGAACGGTGGCGCGACCAACGGAGGCGCCGCCACCGGCTCAGGGTCGGGCTCGGTCTCGTCCCTTCGGGCAGGCAGCAGCGGCGAGAGTCTGTTCAACCTGGCGGAGCGAATCGCCAGCGGCTCCATCGGCAGCGCCGGCGTCGGCATCCCGCCGGCGGCGTCGGCGACTGCCGCCGACATTGACGGCTCGCCCGACGTCACGATGCGCAAGGGAGATATCGCGGCCATGGCGGTTGACCGGCAGGGCAGCTTCGACAACCGTTCGTCGTACCTCAGCCAGTCGCTACTGCAGGAGACGCTCGCAGCCGGCGGTGCCGGCAACGGCGCCGCCGCCGGCAGCGCGGAGAAGCCGAGCAAGCTGCTTGCGCAGATGCGCGCCGCCAGCGCGGCGGCGGCGGCGGCTGCCGCCGCCAACGGCACCGCCGTCAACCCGGCGGCGGCGGGGATGGTGCCGCCGCTGCCGGCCACGCCGGCGCCGCCAGGCATCCTCTCCTCCAACGATGACACCGACGGCGACGACATGGTGCCGCCGCTGCCGGCCACGCCGCCGCCGCCGTCATACCTGTCGGGGCCGCCGTCGGTGCCGCCGCTGCCGGCTACGCCGGTGTGGTCGTCGACGCTCGCCGCCGGCATTGGCGCGCCGGCCAACGCCGCCGCCGACGACCTCATTCGGCGGGCGCAGAACGCCGACGCCGTCTTGGACATGCTGCGAGGCAACCTGCCGCTGACGCCCGTTGCGGGAGGCGCGCGCGCCGGCGCGACCGGGCCGCTCTCGATGGCGGACGGCGACGATGAGGAGGACGACGCGGAGCAGGGCGTTGGGCGGCGGGGCCGGCGAGGCGCGCTCGTTGGGCCCGAGCCGCACCCGCAGGTGTGTGTGGCGGCATGCGCTATTCGTTTCCCGTGCATCGCTGAGCTTCCATTGTGCGGGCAGCGACCAGGCAGTGTGGGGTGTTGGGGCCACGCCAAGCAGCCGCAAGCTGGGCGTGTGAAGGGTAGCCGCCGCGCTTTCGGGCGAGGCTGTGGACGTGCGGCTCCTGCTAACCCCACTGCGCTCCCAACCGCCAACCGCCCGCAGTCTGACCCGGTGCTCGCGACGCAGCGCGCGCTCGCGGACGCGGCCCAGGCCTGGGACAAGACGCGTGCCGCGTTCGCCGCGCTGCAAGCCAACGCGGCCTCGCTCGGCATCTCGCCCTCGGCCCTCTCCGAACAGGCCGCCAAGCTGTTGCAGGGCATGCCCATGGCCGGCGGCGCCGCCGGCGCGGCGCCTGCTGACGGCGCCGCCGCCGGGTCCTCCGGGTCCGCCGGCATTACGCCCGCTGTGTCGCAGCTCGCGGCCAACCTCGTGACTAGCCTGGGGTCCATGGGCAACACGCTGGCGGAGCAGATGCGGCGAGCCAGCACGATGCCGGGCGACGTGAGCTCTGTGGACGGCGGCGTGCCCAGCGGCAGCGTCATGGGGGGCCTGCTTGGCGGGCTGGTGGGCGGCGCCGCGGCGCTGCCAGCCGGCACGATGCGGCTGGTGGCGGGCGCGCACATGATCCCGCACGTGGACAAGGTCGACAAGGGCGGCGAGGTGAGGGGGACGGGCGGGGCCGAGGGCGGGGCTGCGAGGGAAGGGGACGGCTGGGGCTGGAGCTGGGGCTAGGGTGGCCCGGGGGGCTGCGCAGATGGGAGGGTGGGTGAATCGGGGCAACGCAGCTCGTCGGACTCGGGGTTGCCTGCCTGGTTGCCCTATCTGGAGCCCCCATCACCTGCCCTGCCCGCCGCCCCCAGGACGCCTACTTCATCAGCCGCGTGGGCCTGGGCGGGGTGGGCGTGGCGGACGGCGTCAGCGGCTGGGCGGACGAGGGCATCGACCCCGCGGAGTACCCCAGGTGAGCACCCCGGGTTGAGGCCCACTGATTGGCCTGCTGCACCGCCCGACGACGCTCCCCACATCCCCGTGCTACGGACGGTCAATGCGACGGGCGCCCCGTTCTTGACGCTGACCCCGCACCCGCCCGCTTCGCCTTGCGCTCGGCAGGACGCTGATGCGGTTCGCTGCGGACGCGTACGAGGGAGCGCGCGGGACGCTGTCGGCGCAGGACATCATCCGATACGCGCAGGTGAGGGCCATGCATCGAGGAACGGGAGCATGCAGCGGCTTCGTGCCAGTGGCCGCTCGGTCGCGCGTCGGGATGGCTGGCAGCTTCGCCCCCCGCGGGGGGCTGCAACTCCACCCGCCTGCTTCCTGCCCCTCACGTGGTACCCGGGCGGCCTGCTGCCAACGTCGGTCCCGAAAGCCGCTGGCTCGGGCGCTGCGAGACGCTGGCTGCTACCCTTCCCTCCCTTCACCCCTTCGGTGGCGTTCGTGCAAGTGCGCTCTGCGGTTTGCTATTCACACGGCGACACTACTCCTGCCAATGTTTTTCCGTCACCCAACCCCTCGCGTCACCCCTCCCTCGCCGCCCCCTCTACTCTCCCCCCGCAGTACCGCACCTACCTCAAGGGCAGCAGCACCGTGTGCATGGCGCTCATGAAGCCGGGGCGGCTGCTGGAGATCGCCAACGTGGGCGACAGCGGCGTCCGCATCCTGCGCAACGGCAAGGTCATTTTCGGCACCGAGGTGCGCCACCGTGCCGACGCGGTGCTGCAGCGCCTGCGGTCGGAGGGGCGGGGTCAGGGGCAGCGCAGCGCCTGCGCTGTCGCAGCATGCTCGCTGGCAGCCCCGTCGCCAAAGTGACGCGAGTGCGTGGAGAGGTCGCGTTATGCGCCTGCGTGACGCCTCCCCCCCCGGCCCCGCCCGCCGCCCCGCAGGCCCAGCAGCACGCCTTCAACATGCCCTTCCAGGTGCGGCTGCTGGGTGGCGATGAGCACACGGTGCATGGGGTGCAGGAACACACCCGGCCCACAGCGCTCGAATGCCGTTGAACCCAGCCCCAACGCCGTTGCGTGTTGCCTCCTCCCGCAGCTGTCGCACCCCAACAACGTGGAGGACCCCGACTCGGCCGACGACGCCGACGTGCACATGGTGGAGGTGGTGGAGGGCGACGTCATCATGCTCGCCACCGACGGCCTCTTCGACAACGTGTTTGACGAGGAGATCGAGCAGATCGTGTCGCACCAGCTCAAGGAGCTCGCGGCCGCGGGCCGCGGCAAGGCGCCCGTCCCAACCGCCGCGGCGGCGCCTTCGGCGCCGGCGGCGTTGGGTGACGCCGCCGCCGCCAAGCCGGCCAAGCCGGCGGCGGGTCTGCTGAGTCAGCGGCTGCACGCAGCCAGCGCGGCGGCGGGCGAGGGCGGGGCGTACCGCGCCGAGGACGCGGCGCGGCTGGCGAGGGCGCTGGCGGAGCGGGCTCATCTGCACGCGCGCAACCCCACGCAGCGCACGCCCTGGTCCGTCACCTCGTCGCAGCAGCCCAACTTCATGTGGGCCAAGTTCTTCGCCAAGGGCGGCGGCAAGATGGACGACTGCACCGTGCTGGTGGCCTTCGTGACGGCCGCCGAGTGAGGCGCCCGGCTGGGGCTTGGCGGCGGCGGCGGCATGGCGGCTGGCGGCGGCATGGCGGATGCGGCACCGGGCCTGCGAGTGGGGCGGGCTTGGTGTGCAGCCGTGTGGGCCAGGGGCTGGGACTGGGGGCTGACCGGCTTGGACACACGCCCGACCGACCTCCTTGCACCTACCATCTTGCTTGAGCGGGGCGTTGGAGGCGATGCGGGGGCGCGCTGGGCCAATGCGTGTCCAGGTGCATGGGATGTACAGGGCGCTCGCGGGGGCCCGAGGCGGCGCGCGGCTGGCAGGTGGGCGTGAGCGGGCGTGCGCGTGCTGTGTCGTTGGAGCCGCCTCGCAGACGCGTGCGGCGACGCCGTGGCGACACTGGCTGCTGGTGCTGTGCTACGTGAGGTGCGGGCAAAGCATGCGCCAGGGCGGGGTATCTATGTGTCAGCTTAAATCATGAGAGAATGGCGCTTGCAGGCAACGTTTAATTGGTGTTCGGTATCGACGGCCTTGGTTTGCTGGTATGTACGGGCGGCGCGGCATGCGTTGGGCGGGGGGCCGGATGTCGCGCGGCGCGGCCCTCTGGCCCGGTTGTTGGTGTGACTGTTCTAGCGCCCGTCTGGGGCAATGGCCGGCGAGTACGTGACGGCGACGAGTGCGGCGCGAGGCGGCTGCGCGTGTAGCATGGCGGGGTGCGGCAGTGGTGTACTGGCGGCGAGTGGGCGCTTGCAGGGCGGGGGCTGGCCGGACGTGGCCGGCCACACCCGCGCCGCGTCGCCTGCGCTGGTGTACCATACGGGGTTGGGGGTTCGGGCTCAGGTCTTGTGGTTCGGTATGGGTCGCGGCGCTTGCGAGTCTGCTGTGAGCAGCGCGGGTAGCGGCGAGCGGGGCTTTGGTAGAGACAGGGAGAGCCTTGACGTGCATGGGTCTCTGCAGCGCAGCGGTGTGGGACTTGCACATGCCGTGCGCGGCGGCGATATGGTAAGCTTGCGCCAATGATTTGCGTTTGTTTCAGCAGAGCAGGCGGCTCCGTGCGTGACGTCTATTACAAGGTGGGCGCTGCGGTGGCTGTACGGCTGACAGCGGCATCCGCTACATGGCTGCTCACCAGCGCTGTAAGGTTGAGCCTGTGCCTAACAGGCGAGCTGACCCTGGTGCCCACAAACGTCCTCCGCCCGAACCGTCGTGGACCCGGCCGCGCTTCCAGGCGCCGCCCCGACCACATCCCCTTGATGCGTTGGCCACCGATGCCGTGTATGTACCGCGCTTCCCCGGAGCACGCGGGATACAGCTCGATAGCCTTCCCTCGCTGGCGCTCGTCACCGTCTGATGGCTTCGCTCCAATCGACCAAGCCAGCTGCAGGGCATGTTTAGTGTGTACTGACGATATCAGTGTGAAAAAGTGAAACGGAGGCATACAGCACTTGCATGTCGCCCTCGCGGCTGACTCAGGTCCCTCAAAAGCGCAGGGCCTCTTGACCTGGCCGCACAGCGCCCCAGCGCACTGAAGACCGCTGCAACAGCCTCACGCGTGCTCGTGACAGGCAGCACGCACATCCCACACGGCGCCATCCCCAGCGCCCGCTCCCCCTCAGCCGGCCCCACCGCTGCCCAGGAGGCCCTCCAGCAGCAGCAACTTCTTGTGGATGCGGTACGACAGCGCCAGGCGCAGTTGCGGCGCCAGCGCGCCGCCGGCCGCACTCCCCGCCGCGTCCGCCGCACCGGCTCCTGCTGCCGCCAGCCCTGCCTCTTGCACCGCCGCCAGCCCTGCCGCTTGCACCGCCGCCAGCCGGCCCACAGGCAGGCGGCCTGCGGTAGCCGGTGGCGCCAACTGTTGGCGCAGCCCGGTCAGAGCCGCCAGCTCCACGCCGCGGCCTGCCAGCTCCGCCTCATACCCCGCCAGCAGCTCCGCCCACACCCGCGCCTCCTCCTCCGATTCTTCCGCCTCCTCCTCGGCTGCGAGCCCCGTTTCCCCGCCCCCGTCCCCGGCCCAGCCCTCGCCCGTGCCCTGGATCCGGCCCTGGACCTGGATCCGGCCCGGCCGCATGTGATCCAGCAGGATCCGGATGTCGGGCAGCACCGGCGCCCTGGCCGCCAGCAGCTGCGCGCATCGCAGGCGCAGCGCCGCAACGGCCAGCATCGCGGCGTCGGCTTCGGCGCCGGCTTTGGCCTCGGCCTTGGCGTCGCCGGCACCAGCGGGCAGAGACGTGCTAGGTGTTGCGAGCCTGCGGCGGGACAGATCCGCCAGCGCGGCGGCCAGGCGGGGGCAGGGCCGGCCGCCAGGCAGCAGCTGCGGCGGCGGAGGGGTGCGTTGGGCGCGTTGGTTGGGCTGGTGGTGGGGGGGCGTCGAGTTGGCAGGGGGACAGCACGGCGGTCGTTGTACCGCAGCACGACGACGCAGGCGTTTGTGGAGCCTGCCGGGAGGCTTACCGTGAGGGGCCCGTTGCTTGCGTCCTGGGCCCCCGGGTTGTCCTCCTGTGGGGTACCGTTCGATGACGGGGAATGATACCCAAAGGGGCCACGGCGCGATCAGGCTACACATGGGCCGCCAGCAACGAACATGTGTGCACCCCGTTCCGCGTCCATCCCTCGTCATGCGCCGTGTCGAATGCGCACCTGCCGCAGGCCGCGGCGCGATCGGGCCACACCTGGACTGCCAGCAACGAACACGTGTTTCGTCGCGCCCATGCGTCGCCATGTCTCACGCCGCATGCCGGCATGCGCACCTGTGTCTCGCCGGGGCACCGGCCATATGACGTCGCCGCCGCCGCTGCCGCCGCGGCCGTCGCCGCGTTAGGCTTGGCCGCCAGCGCCGCCAGCGCCGCCGCGTGCTGAGCCCACCAGCTCCGCGCCTCGGCCTCGCTGCCGAACAGCTGCACGTCGTCGTGGGGGTTGAACGACGGCACGAAGCCGTAGTGCAGCGCCAGAGCGTCGTTGCTGGCATCCTGCGCAGCGACAGGGGAGGATGGCAGCAGCCCAAGGCATTGGACGCCGCCGTACAGCGGGGGTCGCCGTACAGGGGGTCGCCGTACAGCGGGGCGCCGTACAGCGGGTCGCCGTACAGTGAGTCGCCGTACAGCGAGTCGCCGTACAGCAGGCCACACGTGGCCCCACACCTGTGCGCTTACCCCTTGCAGGGCCCCTCTGGTCTGGGGCTGCTCACCGGCACGCAGGCAAGCGCGAGTGCCGGCCCCAGTGCGCCCCCGCATGCATGCCACGTACCAGACCCACCTCGTCGTAGCAAATGCACAGCTCCTGCCCGGCCGCCACATCGTCTGCCGCCACCACCGCTAGAGCCCAGCCGCCAATGCCGCCGCCGCCGTCCTCGCCGGGGCCTGAGGGCCGCAGCTCCCACCTGCGCAGACGCACCGGCGCGTGGTGTGATCGGCGCCGTTTCCTCACGCACCACCCTTTCGGCTTTGGCAGAAGCTGCACGAGCATCATTAGCATAGCGCTCAACATGAACATACTTGCTATAGACTTTGGATTGCTGCATTCATTCTAGGAGGGAGGGCGGTGAGGAACCCCTACTCGCTCGCCCCATCATGATGCCTGTCCTGACCTTGGCTCGCCACACACACCTCTATATTCAAGCCACGCAAGCTGCTAGTGTCTTGGCATTCACACTATGGCATGGAAAACCCACACGCGTAGAACTGGGGTCTTCTGTACTCCTTCTAGGAGGTCGAGTGGCCAAGAGCCCTGCTCCACAAGCGCCAACTCTCGCCCCATCTTGTTGCCTGCACGCCGCGACGTGCCACGTAGCAGCGGCCCGCAAGCATGGGCTGCAGCCCTTGTGACCGGGCCTTGCGGCAGCCCCACCTCCTGTGGTGTCCCAAAGCCCTTCCAGGCTCTGCCCGGTAGCGCCCTGCCCGCACTGCGCACCGGACACTGGCCGTTGCCTCAGGCATCCTACTCTTGACTTCCACGCTGGTTCTTTGTTGACAGCCCAGCGTACCTGATACTGCCAGTTGTCTCAGGCACCCTACTCTGACTGCCATGCTGGTTCTTCGTTGACAGCCCAGCGCACCTGACGTTGGCGGCTGGCGCCTCCACGCGCTTGGGCCCTCCGCCGTCAAACCTCCCGCCCACGCGCCGCCTGCCGGCGGGGCAGGGGCGACGGCACATGGGGTCGGGTTGAGTCATCACTAGCCCCATCCACTAGCTCTATCCAAACATCCAACCATCCTACCATCCTACATGCGGCACAGCCGTAGCCGCCGCCCAGGGTGTCGTGCACCAGCTTGGCTACACGCTGGCAATACCGTTTGATGTGACGTCAGACCGCCAGCAGGGCCGCAGCTCGCATCAGGCGCGGCGTTCAGCTCCAGTGGCCCCTCACCTGCCGCGGTGGTTCATCATGTCCGCGAGGGGCACCAGCAACCGGAGCTCGCCGCCAGCGGCGGCTGCACCGCCGCCGCCAAGGCCGCCGCCGCCGCTGACGTCGCTGCCAGCACCGCCTGCGGCAGCCGCCGCTGCGGTGCGGCCAGTCCCAGTCCCAGCCCCAGCCCCAGCCCCAGCAGCTGCTGGCGCCTGGGGCGGCTGCGGCTGCAGGGCGGCGCCGCCTTGCTCACCGCCTTGCTCACCGCCTGCCTCGCGGCTAGGGACGCTCGAACTGGGGCGCCCCGGCGGCGTCCCCGCCAGAGACAGCAGCGCGAGCGCGAGCAGCCCGGAGCCGCCGGGCTCGGCAGGCGACAGGTCCTCCAGCGATGGCGGTCCCGACCCGCTGCCAAGCGCGGCGGCGCCGGCTGCAGACACGGCATGTTGCGTGGCGGAGGCGCTGTGGCTGTGGCCCGCCGCCTGCAGCGCCAGCATGAGGATGTTGACTGCCATGCTGCGGGAGCCCACCAGCTGCGAGGCGGCCATGGGGAGTGGCGGCGAGGGGCTTGGCACATGCAGGCTGCGGGCTGGTCCAAGCCACGTGCTGCCGCACCCGTGTGTACGGAGCCAGCGCGGCTCCCACACCCTGCCTCCGCTTGGTTGGCTTGAGCACCGTGAGCATCCCCAGCGCCAGTGGATGGGCCGGGCCGAGGTATGTTGCTGCTGCTCTTGAGTTGCAACTCCCGACATCTAGCCCTCCCGGGCCCTGCCCAGCTGCCCCCGCACGCACCGCCAGCGCCCACTCAAATTGCGCCAGGCTGGCGCCCGCCAGCGCGCCCGCCGCGCTCCACCTGTCGTACTGCTGCCGTACCAGCGACCGGTAGTTGACCAGCGCGGCGCGCATCGGTTCGTACTCGAGCGCCGCCACGTCGTGCTCGGAGCGGAAGGTGAGCAGCATGGCGGGCGGCGAGTCGGGGAGGCTGCGCAAGTACGGGCCGTACGAGCACGCCGCACTGCTGTCGGCAGCAGCCGGGGCGGCTGCCGTACACGCTGCTACGGTCGCGGCTCCCTGTGCGGCCGCCGGCGCCAGCGCCAGGCGTAGGAGCTTGGCAGCAAGGCGGACGCTGCTCGGAGCGCCCTGGGTGGAGGGCCCGGGGAGGGGGCGGGGCCGTGTGGTGGAGCCAGGCAGCAACCCCCGGGGGGTCAGGGGCGCATTACCCCCCATTGGCCCCACCAACCTGTCCGCGACAGGCGCGCTTACGCAGGCCGCACAGCAACCTGTGGCGCTGCCGCCCTCCTGGCGCTGCCACGCCCCGACCAGCTCGGCATCCCCGTTATCCCCGGCCGCCTACGCTGCGCGGCCGCAGCCGCCCCTTGGTAGCAGCCGGGCCAGCGTTCCTCGCGTAGCACCAACGCGCTCCCCGCCGCCCCACCTGCTCCTCCATGTCCGCTGTGGCCGGGTCCCCGGGCCAGCTGCACACGGCGGCCGAAAGCGGCACCCGCAGCACCTCGCAGCCACGGGGCAGCGCCTGCACGGCAGCCGGGCGCGCAGGCAAGTAGTACGGGTACGAGCGTAGCGCAGGGTGGAGGGCATCCGGTGTGGCGCGAGGGGCGCAGCGGCGGAATGGATGGGGCAAGGCAGGCGCCGGCGAGGGGCGGCGGGGCAGGCCGGATGGGCCGGGGCAGGGGGCATAGGCACGCGCGCAGGTAGACAGCGGGGTGCTGCTGTGACGTCGCTTGTTGCTGCCTGGTACGCGGGCCAACCTCGGAGGCATACCGCACAAAGGTGCACCACCGCCGGCCGCGCACCTGCGCAGCCACCAGGGCCCGCTCGCCGGCCTGTCCCGGCACCGCCACCAGCGCAGCCCGCTGCAGACCCAGCGCGCCTGCGACAGGGCATCCGGGGAAAGTCCTGACGTGGCCGCGCACAGTGCCGTGGCGCAGCCGCGGGGCCGTGCGTGGCGGCAGCTGTTGTGTGGGGAGCGGCCAGCTGGACTGGCTTGTACCAGCAGCTCTTTGACGGGCACATGAACCTTGCCTTGGTCTGCTAGCCAAGTGTACAGCTCCTGTGACATCGCGTCCGGTGAGCCGGAGGTTGGGCCGGGCTGGGAGGTGGAAGGCAAGGTCGCGCGGGGGGCTGGGCGACGGCATCTCTGACCGCTGTTGTCCGCGGCCGGGGCGGTGTGATGTGCTGCCGGCGCCACGGAAGCCGCGGCCATGATGCGTGCAGGCGGACATGGCTGCGCTGGCGTGGAGGGGTGGGGAGAGAGACCTCCACGGTGGGCATGGAAGTGCGCGACACGCATGCCGACTGGCGCGTTGAAACTGGTCACGCAAGCGCGATGAATGTTAGTGTCGCAGCGTCGAAGTCTGCGATGCTGCTACATGGTAATGTGAAAAGGAAGAATAAGTGCACTGATGTGCGATGCGCCGACAACACAAACAACGTGAAAAGCTACGTGCTATCGAGCAGCGTAACAGATGTGTCATTGGAGTGCCACTAGGCATGCAGAAAATGGATCAGCAGTCGACACGCGGCTGCAGGCCCCGTCATAACCCGCGGCTTTGTCACGGTGGCTGGGCGACTGTCCCTGACAGGTGACAGCTGGCTGCGAGTCAGCTCTTACTACGAACAACTTTGGAAGGAGTGAGAAGGGAAAAGTATAGGAGTGCTACCTCTCTGCCACAGCCTAACTGCAATCTTACAGTGATACCGGCAGCCAACAGCAAGCTCAATCCTGCGATGTCCCCTGCTCCCTTCCTAGCCAGCCTCCGACTCCATACATCCCCCAAGCCTTGCGGAGCCAACTCCAAGCCCACCATTGCCATGCTAAGCCTGCTCACACAGCACAGCGCCGACAGCTCTACAATCCGCCACGGCATATGCATGGGACAGCTCTCGCCGTCCCCACCTGTCAGCATTCATTCGTTCATAGCACACGCAGCAATACACCCACCGTTACCTCCGGCCCCCGCCAAGCAAGCCTCACCCCGGTTTCTCGTGTCACAGCCTCACTCGTAGGCGGCATGCGGCGCGGTGCCCATGCCGCCTAGCTTGCATACGTCCAAATGACCCCCCTCCCAACACCGAGCGCCTTTGCCCACACCAACGCTGCTCCTGAAAGGCTGATGGATCACATCTCACGCACCACACTCGAGAGCAAGTGCTGTGCGTCCGCAGCCAGCCCCGCGGCCGGCCTCCCGAGCCATGGCGCGCGGTCCGGGCCCGGTAGCCCCGCGTTGCGCCAGCGCAACCCCCATGCATCGCCCTAGGCGCACGTCACAACCGTCCGCCCGACACCGGGTTGGTCCAGACCCGTGCCCTCCGGTCCCTGGCAGGCCCTTTGCAACCAAGTTCTCCACGCCTCATGCGACGAGCTGACATGCCCCCAGCATGCATTGCCCTGATCACTGCCGTGCCTGCCGGCAAGGGCCCCGCCAACCAACCGCACCGCGGCCGGCCGCACCGCCGCAAACAACCCCACCGCTGCGCCGCCGTCGCCGTCCTTCCTACGCTAAACGCAACCACCCGGCCCACAGCCCAACAGCTGCTCTCCTGCGACGTATTCGGCTCATGTGCGGCGCCTGCCGGGCGCGGTCCGGCGCCGCGTCCGACGGCCCGAGTGGCCGGCCGCACCACGCCACGCCTCATTGCAGCGTGGTCCGTGCGCCCGCCTGCCCATGCACGAGCCCCCCTCACCAACACCGCAGCAGCCGCGGCGGCGCCCAACCGCTGCCGCCGCCCAACCGCTGCCGCCGCCGGTGCGGTGCGGTGCGGCAACACGGCCGCCAGCAGCCAGCACAGCGCCGCAGGCTCGCGCCGCGGCCCACGCCCGCGGCTGTGCGGCACCGCGCCCCGCAGCTGCCGTGGGCGTGCCCGGCCCCGGTGCGCCACCTCGGCGCGAGCAGAGCTGGGACTGTGGGGCCGCCTAAGCTGCCCCGCTGGGGGGCTGGCCGCCCCTGCACGCTCCGCCAGCGGCTGCCATACGCCACAGCGGCCGTGTGGCCTGGTGCAGCGCCCGCGCCGCTGTGCTTTCCGACAGCCTCCCGGTCCCCTGCACGCCTGCACG
>BDDC01000184.1:28149-53798 GCA_001662425.1 Chlamydomonas sphaeroides | reverse complement strand
CCCCCCCCCGCCTGCGCATCCGGCAGCCGGCATCCGCCGCCGGCTCGGCTCGCCGCGCGCCGGCGCTGCGCGCAGCTCGCTGCGGCCGCTCCCGACCGCAGCGCGCCCGGCTGCCGCGGCCCGGTCCGGCCGCCCCCGGCTCCGCTGGCGCCGGCGCCTAATGCACCTGTACCTGCGCCGACGCCTGCGCCAGCCGGTGCGGCCCGTGGCCACCGCCCGCGTGCGAGTGGTGCGAGAGGTGGCCCTGCTGGTGATGGTGCTGCTGCTGCTGCTGCGCCGAGCGGCCCTGCTGCGGCTGCGGCTGTGGCTGCGGCGGCGGATGAGGGTGCTGCTGCGGCGCCTGCAGGTGCGGGTGTGGGTGCGGGGCAACAAGCGCTTGCGCCGGCGGCGCCGGCGCCGCGGCCGGGCTGGAGGCGCCCAGCTGCTTCAGCAGCACGGCCTCGACGCGGCGCTGGTGCGCTGCGTATAGCTGCGCAAAGCTGATCAGCGAGGCCCGGATTTCGAGAAAGCCCTGCGCCATGGCCTCCCCGCCCGGCAGCTGCGACAGCCACGACCGCAGCGCCTCGTCCTCGGCGCTGGGCGCGTGGTGCGCTGCCAGCGTCGAGCCAGGCAGCAGCGGCCCGTTGGCGGACCCCGGCCGCAGGCTGCCGGTCTTGCCGAAGGGGGCGCCGCCGGGCGGCACGACGACGGGCAGGATCTTGATGCCGCTGCCGGACCCGGATCCGGCGCCTGTCCCGGGCGCGTGCGTGGCGTCGGGCGTGGCGGTGCCGGGCAGCGCGTGCGGGTGCATAGCCCAGGACTCGAGGTCGCCGGTGCCGCCGCGGCGCTGCGCCGCCGCGGCGGCGGCGTGGACGACGGCATACGAAGCGTCTATCCCGCTGGGGCCGTGCGTCTCTGCCGCGGCGGCGGCCGCCGCGTGCTGCGGCCCGGCGGCGCTTGCGGCGGAGCCGAGCAGGCCGGCGCCGGCGATGCCGACGCCGACGCCCTCGGCGGCGAGCGCGGCGGCGGCGGCGGCGGCCGTGCCGAGGCGGTGGTGCAGGGGCTGGTCGAGGCGGGTGGCAAACGAGGTGGAGGCGGGGTCGAACGAGTCCTTGGTCACGAGTTTGTTGAGGATGACGTTGTCGATGTCCGCCCGGCTGAGCGACTGCGGGCACGAGGGCGGGCGGCGCAAAACCGCAACAACCACCATCACGATCAGCCATGCGCGCCGCTCCAGGGCAGGGCGCAGCAGCGGTGGCCAGACCCAACAACCGCACGCCCCCATCCCCCGTAGAGCGACCGGCTGCGACCGGCACGACCACACGTACGACGCAACGCTGCTGTGCCCACAACGCACCCGGCACACGTACGACCCCATGCGCCCGGCTGCGCTCACCCCGGTGCTGAGCCGCTCGTCCGCCAGGTGGGCCCGGGCGGTGAAGATGACGAGGTGTGCCCGGTAGTCGCGGGCGTGCTGCTCGCGGTCCAGGTAGGGCGACGACTGCGGGCGGGGCGGCGGGGAGGTGGGGAGGCGGGGATGAGCTGGGGCGCGAGTGGGCAGGGCGTGAGGAGTAGCTCCGTGGCTGGGCGCGTGCAGCCCAATGGCCATGGACCAGGCCCATGCCGTTGAACGCGCGGTGGAGCAGCGCGCAGCTAGACAGCTACAGCAGCTCGCACTGGCAGACGTCGACGCACCTGGTGCACTACATAGTGACCGTAGCACAGCAGGTTGTCGAGGCCGCTGGGCTTGAACGAGGGCGGCGTAGCGCCCGAGCCCGACAGCACGCTGGGGCCGGTGGCCAGAGGGGCGCCGCCCGGCTGCGGGGGCATGGCGGACAGCACCGCCGCCGAGGCGCGCTGCGGCCGGGGGTGTGGGTGTGGGTGCAGCCGGGGGGAGACTGCTCAGCTGCGCGTGGATGCTGTGGCCGGGATACAGCATCAAAACGGGCGTATGCGGGACAACATGCCAGGCGGGCGGGCACGGGGCCTGTTCGCGCAGCCGGCTGTAGCGCCCGGCCTGCCTCCTGCTTGCCGGGCCACGCCTGTCCGCTGCCCGCCCGCCCGCCTGCGGGGCGGCCCCTGCCTCCCACCTGCAGCTCCGCGATGCGCTGCACCAGCACCGCCGGCCCGGGCACGCGCGCCACCTTCTCCATGGACACCACCCCGTGCCCCAGGTGGCTGATGGACACCATCTGGAGGGCGAGGCAAGCAGAGGGAGCAAGGACAGGAATGGGTTTCGGGTTCGGGTTGGGCTGTTCTCTAGGGGCAAAGCTCCGGCTGAACCATGCGGCCCGCGCCACCCTGGCCAGGGCGGCAAGTAGGGCGGGCAGGCAGGCAAGGACCTCAGCCGCATCGGCCCTCCGGCCATGCCACTCGTCGGCCCTCGGCCTTCGTTCCTT
The DNA here is from genome assembly GCA_001662425.1 of Chlamydomonas sphaeroides. NCBI lineage: Eukaryota > Viridiplantae > Chlorophyta > Chlorophyceae > Chlamydomonadales > Chlamydomonadaceae > Chlamydomonas > Chlamydomonas sphaeroides. The sequence continues at coordinate 51,420 of BDDC01000184.1, read as the reverse complement.
GCCCGCGTCCCGCATCCAAGGCCCCTTCTGCCGCACCTTGCCCTGGTCGGGCACCGGCCGCTTGTACTTGCGCTGCACCGGCGCCAGGTAGGCCCCCCGCGTGGAGGGCTCGGTCACAAAGTCAAAGGTGATGAGCTCGAAGTCGTCGTCCACGAACACGCACTTGGAGGTGGGGTCGGAGCGCAGGCTGGCCCAGCCGCGGGAGGACACGCCCAGCTTGACGCCCTGGTCAGGAATGACAGGGGGCGGCGCAGCACGCGTGACGCGGAGACAGAGAACGACCGTGGTTCGAGCGCCACGCCAGCGGACGGCGGTCGTGCGCCGCGCGCCACCGCCACGCCGGCTGGGCGCCGCATCTCCCCTAGGCCATCCTGACGTCAGGCCCTGGGGCGATCGCAGCAGCGCCCTGGCCCTGCTCTTGGGCCGGTCACACACCCTGGCACTGATACCACGGGGCACATCGCTGCGCATGCGCCATCCTGCCTGACCGGGAGACGCGCCGGCCTTCCCTGCGCCCCTGCTAGCTCCCAGTTCTCATCGCCCATCGCCCTCCCTTCCCCGCAAGCACGCACCCGCGAGTAGAGCTCCCACAGCAGCAGCCCCGAGGGCGTGGGCAGCACCTCAATCGTTCCCCACAGCTGGTCCCCCTTCCACATGACCTCGAGCACCTGACAGGGCGGAAACCGGGGCCGGGCGCCCAAGCGTTGGTGCGTGTGCGAGGCCGTGTGTTCATTTAGGGATAAAAGCTAGTAACATCCCCGCGTGTGTGGTGTGTGACCGGCCGGGGCCACTGGAGGACCCCGGTCCACGCCAGCTGAGGCGCGCGGAGGACAAGTCTGGCCGTGGGCTCAGCCTTGGCCACCGTGCGCCGCACGAGGTCCGATAGGGCTCGCCGCTGCGAGCGCTGAGCCACAGCCAGGCGCGCCATGGCCGGCAGTCAGCCACGGCAAAGGCCCCGGCCCCGCCCGTCGCCGTGGCTGGCAGCACCGGCCGCAGCGCCGGTCGAGCTGGCCGCTGCGGCGGCCTGCGGCGCCCCGCCGAGTGCTGCTGTCCTCTTGGGCGCTGCCGCCGGGTGCGTCCTGCTGACGCGCCAGCACCGCCCCAGGGGCGCCGCCACACCCTTAGCCAGCGGCAGCGCGGCAGCGCCCACGCAACAGGCCAGGCGGCCTAGCGCCAGCGCCAACCAGCATCGCCGGCGCTTAGTCCTCCAGCCGCTCCAAGGCCGCACCAGGGCCCGACTCCAGCAGCTCCGAGGGGCAGTTGGCGCGCCAGCGCCCATCGACTCGCTTGCGCTGCTGCAAGGTGCCGCTGGGTTGGCACAGGGCAGCTGAGGCCGCCCGGTGCTCTTGACTTGGAGCTGGGCTGGGCCGCGGCCGCGTCGTCCCAGGGGCGTGGTCGCAAGCGAGCGCCGGCAGGGCTGGAGGCACCGCTGGCGTGGTGGCGGCGCTGCTGCCTCACAGCTGGCACCGCTGAGCTTCAGAGGCCGGCCCGCTAGCGCCAGGCTGCGGCAGACAGCCGTGGTAGCTGGTGGTGGTTATGGATGCGTGCCGCCGTGAGCGCTGGTCGTGCAGCTGCTGCCAACGCGACCCGGCGTTTGTTGGACGGGGCGCGGGCCGCCGGCCCCCATGGCCGCGCCAGCCTGCAACTGGAGCCGCGCTGCTGGACAAGGCGTGTATGTTGCAAGGGGTCGCACCTGGTGGCTGACATTTGGCAGGTTGAGGCACTTGAAGTACTTGGAGGCATAGTTGGGGTGGTCGAGCTCTCCGAGTGCCGTGCCCGGCAGGATGTGCTCTGACTCGAAGCGAGACACTTCCCGTTCGAGGATGTGCTGCACAGCATGCCACAACAGTGTGGTGTTGGCACAGCGCCTCGCGTGGGGCCGCGGCACGGGCCCAAACGGAAACGGCATCGGCGCACCTTGGGGTACACGCGTTTGTTGTTGTTACGTGTATTTGCACGGGCAAAAATGCCTGTACCACAGCGCCAGGCTAGAGTTAGCAACACGCGGCGCGGCTTCCCTAAAAGCCCATGGGCATGGCCCTCACCGTGCACATAGAGCCGTCCCCCATTGGCACTAATCGACTTATCGTATAGCCGCTTGAGCTGCAAGGGAAAGAGAGGAAGGGTGTGACGCGCGGCGCGGGCGAAGGTCTCACCGCGGATGCACACCTCGTCGCGGCTGAGTTCGGTGTGGTCGTCAGGTACGAGAGGCGGGGCGCAGCACTTAAAACAGCCGAAGACCATGGCTTAGCGCTTAGCGCAGAGCTGGGGACCCCAATTTAGCCCGCATGCTTTCGGTTCGGCCCCAGCCCCCCGCGCCGGGCGAGAGCGTCTACCGAAAGTTGCTAGACAGTGCACGCTAGGGCTGGTGGTAGTTTGTTATAAGGGAGCGACTGGGCAAGGCGCGAAGGGCGCGTGATAAGGCCAAGCGAAGGCGCGAGGTGCAACTGGTGCAGTGATGTATGCGTCTAAGGCGTGGGTTGTGGTGTGTGGCAACATTCGCCTTCCGTCGGGGGCCGGGCTGGGTTTGCAATCGGTCGCTTGATGACATTCAGAGGCCGAGCCCGGTGTCACGTCCACTGCACAACCTGGTTATATGCACTGCCTTGCATTGGCCAACCGAGCCGTGCGCTGACGCCACGCGATGCGTGTGTTGTGACACTTCCCAGCTTTCGCTGGCACGCTGCCCCATCTGTACGTGAGGCACGTACAGCTGCTGGTGAGCCCGAGCTTGAAGCCTGCACCTCTGCGGCTTGTCGCAGGCCCAATCATGGACCCGCATATACCGCGGTTCAAAGCGAGCGCTCGGCGCTTAAGTGGCACGGGGTCGGCTTTGGACGTTGCAAAGCTGTATCCCGCTGCACCCAGCTGCCCGCCGGGCGCTCCCTTGACATTGTCCCGGTGCCGTCCGGCACCTTGCCCTCACTCAACGACGCCGGCGTACGGACCCTCCCTGCTCCTGCTCACTGCGCCTCCACCCGTTCCCCTCCCGCAGGGCGGCCGCAGCACCTCACCTAGCGCGCTCCGTCAGGCCCAGAAGCTCGCAGGGACGCCGGCGCCATGGGGTTTCAGGCGCACACGTCGTCAGCAGCCAACCTGCAGGCCGGGCTGCAGCGCATGGCGGCAGAGCTGCGCGAGCTGCCGAAGGCCATCAAGGTCGACATATCCAAGGTAAGGTGCAGTAACGCACGGTACCGTACCGCACGGTACGGATCGGCACCCCCGACCCACATTTCGGGGCGTGCCACCCTGCTGACCCCATGTCCCAGCAACACCTAGGCGGCAGGCGCGCGCAGCAGCGCGGAGTCGCCTGTGGCCTACCCCCGGCCCTGGCCCTGCCCACTCCTCGGCCCAACCACCATGCCCAGAGGCGCTTCAAGCCTTGCCCGCTGTACCGCTGAAACGAGTCTGCGCCTGTCTTGACACCCCGAGCAACCAGCACGTGCGGCCTAGACACGCGCCGCCACTTGGCCCACTTGCCTCCGCACGCCCGTCTCGCGTCCACTCTCTCGACCGTCGGCATGACCGCGACCGGGGCCACGAACCTGCCGTGCCTCAGCCGCTCCTTCCTGCCGGCCTCCGCAACGCATGCTGGACCCCTGGCCCAAGCGCCCCCCCCCCTGGCCCGGTGTGCCTCCCTTAATCAACCCCAGTTCCCCGACTGGCAGCGCCGCGCCACGCGGCTGAGCCTGGCCATCCTGTTCTTCGGGATGCTGGGGCACTCAATCGACTTCGGCCCGGGTGAGCGGCTGCACATAACCCTGGCTCGCGAGCTTCTGCGGGGATGCTGGCGGGGCGCTGGCAGCTGCGCTCGCGGCCCCGCGTCCCGGCCAGAGAAGTCGGCCCCGGCCAGGGCCTCATGGGCCATGGCCCTCTCCGGACGAGGCTGGGAGCCGCTGGAGCCCGGGCGCGGCCCTCGCGCCGGCGCGTCTTGGCGTGCCTCTGCGCTGCTGACGCGCGCGCATGCCCCGCCCCTCGCACCCGCTGGCCCCTCGCCGCGCGCCGCTCCTGCGCCCCTCAGAGCACAAGGTGCTGGCAGCCAACTTCCGCCAGAGCTGCAACTGGGCCGCCATCACCTCCATCGTCGTCACGGCGCCGCTCATCGGCAAGGTGGCCCAGGTGCGGCCCCCCTTCACCTGGAGGAAGGGTATAGAGCAATGCCCTTCGAGGGGGCTGTGAGGCGTTGGTCGTGCGCGTGTGTGCTCAGCTGAAAGTTCTGATTACACGCCCCACACGGCTAGCCTTGGGTTGGTGACAAGTTGGTGTTGCGCAGCAAGCAGGGATGCGTTTAGGTGCACCGTTTAAGTGCCGGAAACGAAGCCCGGCGCCGCCTGTCTGTTCAAGTGTTCAGTCCAACAGAACCTGTGTGCGTGCTGCCGCACGCTGCCGCCCTGGAGCGAGGGCCCGCCCCGCCCCTCCCCGTCATCCTCCTGAAGCCCGGCGCAGGCCCCGCGCGTTGTCGCCGGGCAGGGCAGGGGCCCGCCGGGGCGGCGGCAGGGTGCGGCGGGCTGGCGGGCGCTCCTCGCCCTGGTCGCCCGGTAGTCGCCCCGGACCCGCAGCCCTCCCGCCCGCCCGACCTCCTCCTGCCTGCCGCCACGGGCTGCCGGGGTGCGCGCTGCCCCTGCCGCGCCCGCAGGTGGCATTTGACCGGCTGCTGGGCACAATGGTGGGCGGCATGATCGGCTTCATGGTGTGGCAGTCGGGGTGAGCGAGCGCGGGGGGGGCGCACCCGCCAGCGCCATCAGGCAGGCCGTTGCATTCGCCGGTGTGCCCTTGCATGCGCCGGGGGCGGGGCGGCCGGGGAGAGACACGCCCCGGCGGGCCGACCCACGGGCCCGACTCCAGCCCCAGCGCCCCTGCCATTGCAGTCGGGCTCGGCATGTGCCCGGGCGCCGCGCCGCTGCGGGGCCTGACCAGCATTTCCTCGTGTCCCTCGATGCGGCCCGCAGCTTCAAGCTGTTTGACAACTTCGGCAGCAGCCTCTTCATCAGCATGGGCGCCGTGGTGACGGTGTGGGCCACGACCTACCTGGCCTTCAAAAAGAGCCTGGACCAGCTGGCCAGGTTCATGCAGCTCACGTACGGTGGGTGATGAGTCGTTGCCGGCAGCATGGGGGCTGCACAGGAAGGGGCCTGGGCCAGCTGGCGAGGTGCACGCAGCAGCCTGGCGCAAGCGCTTGGACGCGCCTCGACGCGGGGCGAGAATCCGGGGCCTAAAACGCGGCACGGGCAGCCAGTGCACGGGTGATGCAGGTATTCATAGGTCTGCAGACGCGCCGGCGCTGTGCCAGGTGCTGCCCGCCGGTGCTGACATTTCTCTTGACTGCTCCTGCGCCCTCTCTGAGTTGTGCACGCCCGTTACCTTGACGCCCTCCCGCCCTGTGCCTCGCCCCACCACCACCGCCACCAACTGCAGTCATCGTGGCGTTCGGCGCCAAGCCCGACAAGGGGGCGTTGCCGCTGGCCATGCTGCGCGTCGGGGGTGGGTACCGCACAAGCCGCCGTGCGCCCCTCCGCCGCCGGCCGCAGCCGCTTGCGGTGCGGTGCCGGCCACACCGCGTTGCTCCGTATGATGCCCAACCGCGTGGGCTGGCCTGCGCCTTGCAGAGCCCGCTGCACCTGCACCCGCACCCCCACCCGCGCACCTGCACCCGCACCTGCACCCGCACCTGCACCCCAACCCCACCTGCAACCGCACCTTCCTGCCGGCTGCCCGACCCCAGCGCTGGGCCCTGCTGCCCGAGCCCGTTCCGTCATCCATCTTGACATGCGGGCCCGCAGCCACGGCTGAGCTGCGCTGCGGTCCCCTGTCTTGCCGCCCTCCTCCCACACACACATGTGTGTTACTACATGTTCCTATCTCTGATCACACGCGCGCAGGCATCTTCGCAGGCGGGCTGTTCAGCGTGATCATGGCGGTGCTGGTGCTGCCGCGCTCGGCCACCGTGGAGAGCCTGCGCGAGATGAAGAAGGCGCTCAAAGAGCTGCACGACCTCAACATGCAGGCACGAGTTGGCGTAGCACCGTTCTCATAGCTTTACGCGCGCTACTGAAACAGTTGTGCATATGTATCTGTTTAGAGCTTTCAAGCTGGCGTAGTACCGTTATCATAGCTGTGCATGCTACTGAAACAGTCGTGCATGTGTATCTGTTTAGAGCCTTCAAGTTGGGCTTCACGGCCTCGACATGCAGGCGGGGCGGCGTGGGCAGGGGTTGGGGTGGCAGCCCTGGCAGGGTAGCCAACTACCCAAACGTTGGCGCTCGACATGCCCCCGCGTCCGCTGCCACGTCCCCACACACCGTGCCCCGCCGCCACCCCTCCTCAGGTGTGGGCCATGAGCGGAGTGCTGGAGCAGCAGGACGGACCGGGCAGCAGGTGAGGCCAGGGGCCGGAGGCCGGGCATGGGGCCGGCTAGGCAGGCGGCGCTGCGCGTGGCGCTGCCCGCTGGGAGCATCTTAGAGGGCCATGTGGCGTCCACACAGGCAGGCTGGGTTGCGAGGAGCGGCCACCTGGGGTTGGGCAAAGGCTCTAGCGGCCGGCCCCGACGCCGGTGGAGTGACGAAGCCAGCGTCCGTTGCCGTCGACGGCTGGCCGCATGGCGGCGACCGCGCTGCAGCTGGCGGCCCCACCACGCCGACCCCCGTCTTGCCGCCGCCGCCCGGCTTTGACCGCCAGGCGCCGCCGCCAGCAACCGGCCAACCCTGCGCCTTGCTGTCGCCGCTGCTCCTGCCTCCTGCGCTGCCCGCGCAGGCGGCGCAACTCGTTCCGCAAGCACCACCGCCACGGCAACCTTGCGTTCTGGACGGACGACCCTGATCCGCCGCCGGAGGCCAGCGGCGGCAGCGGCGGCGCCGGGTTGCGGCGCAGCCGCAACAACAGCAGCGCCGATCGGCTCGACATGCTGGTCCGGCGAGACAAGGAGCTGGTGCGGGGGAGGCAGGAAGGGAGGCGCACGGCGTTGCCTTGTTCTCTCGGACTTGCACACGGCGGATTAGGGATTGCCTGTTGGGGGGCCGTGTGCCCGCCAGCCCCCGCGCCCGGGTCCCACATCAGCGCCCCGGCTGCCGCCGTGTTGTCCAAGAGTCCAACCCCTGTCGCCTGGCCCTCGCTGCCTGCTGACGGTGCAGGAGAACCGCGAGGCGACCATCGAGAAGCTGTTCACCAGGTGGGGATAGCGCCGGGCAGGCAGGCGCCGCAGCGGCACGTCGCCACGTGCGCCAGCGCTTCCGTGGGCCCATGGGTCGCCGCCACGCGACGGACCCGTCCCCACATGCTCGCCATTTAGACGCAATACGCGTACCGGTGTGCCCCAAGTACCGTACGTGTGATGCTCGCGCGCTGCTCTGCACGCCGCCGCCCTCTGACGGGCGCTCGCCCACTCGTGCCTTGCCCCTTGCCGCTGCCCAGCCTGTACGCCACGCTGGGCAAGGTGGACGAGAACCTGGCGCAGACCAAGGGCGAGATCTACATTTGGCACTTTCGGGGCAGCTACTTCTTCCTGCCGGGTGCGAACCGCAGCAGCTGAGGCTTGGGGCGTGGCGGGGAGGCCCCCATGGGGTCGTATATGGAAGGCCCCCATGAGGTCGTGTATGGAAGGCCCCCATGAGGTCGTGTATGGAAGGCCCCCATGAGGTCGTGTCTGGCCTCATGGCGGCGGCATCGCTAGCGGCATCGTAGCTATGTGCTAGCGCCGCCGATGACGCCACGGCCAAGTCCGACGCGCCGTCCGCCCACGCATCTGCCGGCCGCAGGCGTGCACTGGTTCCCCGTGACCAGCCGCTGGCGCGTGCCCAAGAAGGACATGGAGGAGCTGGCCACCTGCGTGCGGCGCCTGGCCCGGATGCTGTGGGTGAGCGGGGCGCTGGTGCTCATGCAGCGTGGTGTGCTGTGCTGTGCTGTGCTGTGCTGTGCTGTGCTGTGCTGTGCTGTGCTGTGCTGTGCTGTGCTGCAGACGCAAGCGGCCGCGCTGGGCCGGCCTACGCGCGCCGAACCGGGCAGCGGCGGGCGCTCCCTGCTGCTGCTGCTGCTGCTGCCGCTCGGTGCTGCCCCGCCCTGCCCGCCGCCTGCCGCCTGCCACCCGTCCGCCGTCTTGCCCCTGCCTGCCCTCTGGCCCCTGCCTCGAATCCGCGCTCCCTCCCTCCTGCCCCTGCCCTCCCCGGCCGCTAGACGCTGCTGCTGGACTTCGAGGAGGGCTTCGGTCACGAGATGGAGACCGTGCTGTCGCTCTACTACCCCAAGCAGCTGCTCAGCGAGCTCGCTAACTACCAGAGCCGAGCCATCCTGGTGAGGCACACGGCGTGCAGCGGGCGCAGCGCAGCCCTGCAAGCAGGGCCCGTGTGGGCTCGCCACGACAAGTGAGCCGCCACCGTTGCTCGTCGCCGCTAGCCGCCAGTCGCGCACACTGCGACGGCGCACCGACGGCGGCCATGCCCGCGGCGTGTCCGTTTGCATCGGGCTCGCTCTCGCGGCTCCGGTCCGTGGAGCTCCGCCCCGCTGTGAACGCCGCGCCCTGCCCCTGCTCACACTCGCACCCCTCGTACCCCTCCTCTCCCCGCAGGACCTGCTGCAGGCCTTCCCCGGCCGCACCACCATCGACATCGACAACCTGCTCACCCTGGGCCAGGTCACGGACTGCCTACTGCAGGTGGGGCACGGCCTGCGGGCCGACACACGCTGACACCACCACCCCACCGCCACCATCACCACTACCACCCGTGCGTTTTTTCAGGGTAGCAGAGAGTAACACACACACGGGGCGTGCTGTGCCGCGTGTGGGGTTCTATTCTACCTAACACTGGAACACACACCCCTTTGTGTGACACTCGTTCATGCCTCGCACCCGGCTTTTGCACCTGCGGCGTGGTGTGCCGAGGAAGCACGACTGCCCAGCAGTGGCCGCCGGTGGCTTGCTGCTGGCCATGGCAGTGCCCCGACAAACTGCGTGAGCTCGGCCACGGCTGGCAATACCGTAGACACCACCAGCACCCGCCACCCTGCCACCCCGACAGATCAGCGACGCCCGCGCCCGTGAGTCTTTCTTTGCGGCCAAGCACCGCCGCGCGACCGCCGCCGCAGCCAGCGCCGCGGCGGCCGGCGGCGGCTCGGTGCGGCCCCGCCGCCGCACGACGACGTCGGGGCAGGACACGGCGGTGGAGCTGCGGCGGGTCAGCGGGTGAGTCGGCCCTCTGCTTGGGCGAGGGCACGGAGCTCAGGGGCTGCGGGCGGCCCTTGCCCACAGCAGCTGCCGGGCTGTGAGCAGGCGCCAGGGAGCCTGCACGACTGCTCTCCAGGCGTCCTGGACTCGCCTGCAGCCTGCCTCCTCCCCGCCTCCTTCGGCCGCGATGGCAGCGCCGCAGCTCGCACCCGGCTGCTCGTAGCAGCCCCGCTGCGGCGCTGGGCGCTGGCTGCCGCCGTCGCACGCGCGTCGGATGTGCGCCGCACAGCGCGACCTCCGCGATGCGCCGGCTGCTCGGCACTGGCGCCAACAGCCCAGCTGCACAGCCCCGGCTGCGACCACTTGCGCTGGTGGGCTGCCCAGCTCTGCAGCCCACGCTGCGGCTCAAGTGGCCCGTGAACCGGTGGCACCCTGTGCCCGTATCCTCCTGTTCAGGTTGGGGGCCGTGGGGGGCACGGCCCTGGCGCCGCCCGACGCCGCGGCAGCGGCGCACGAGAAGTCCCCGCTGCTGTCTTCTTTCCCCAGCTCCGGCCCCGCCTCGACAACGATGAACGCCGGCGCATCGCCGCGCGGCACCGGTTCTGGCATGATGGCCACGGCACCCTCGGGCGCCGCAGCGGCCGTTGGCGGCAGCGAGGCGCCCTCCGCGCCCGCGCGCGCCGCCAGCGGCGCCTTTGTTTCTCGCCTGCTGTCGGGCGCTCCCGACTCCCACGTGACCCTGCACCTGCCGCCGCGGCGCCTGCTGCAACAAGCGCAGCAACAGCAGCAGCAGCAGGAGCAGCAACAGCAGCAGCAGGAACAGGAGCAGCAACAGCCTCCAGGACTGCAGCAGGCGGATGGGGTTGGCACCGCCCGGCCGGCGGCAGCCGGCCAGGAGCGGCAGCCTGCACCAGCCGCGGCGTCAGCGGCGATCCTTGAGTCGGGCCGAAGTGACTCCGTCGACATCCTGAGCGGAATGAGCTTCACCTTCGACTTTGCGGCGATGACGACCGCCGTCGCGGCCGCCGACGACGAGGAGGCCTGCGCCTCGACGCCCAGGGCCGCGGCGCAGCCCTCCGGCGACCTCTCCGCGGCGGCGGCGCCGCCGCCGCGACCGCCGCTGCCGCATCGCGTCGCCACGCCGCCGTCCATGCCCAGCATCGCATCCGCCTCCGACCTAGCCTCGCAGGCGGCTGAGGCGCCGGAGCCGGGCGTTGCCAGCTCGTTATCGCACCCGGGCCTTGGCTCCGGCCTGGCACCCTTGGAGCAGGGGCCTGGTCTACTCCCAGCCAAGGGCTCCCTCACGTCGCCCTTCCATGGGATGGCGCTCCGCCGCGCAGCCGCCAGCCAGAGCACCTCCGGCAGGCCGTCCTTTGACTTCGCCGCCACGGCCGACGACGGCCCGCCGCCGCTGCCGCCGCTGCCCACGCTCGCGCCCGGTCACGGCGCCTTCCCAGCGGCGGCAAGCGGCGTCGGGGCGGGGCCGGAGGTGCCGGCCATGTTGAGCATGGGTGGCGCGCCGTCGGACGCGGCGGCGCTGTTCCGGCGGCTGTCGGACCTCAAGAGCGCGCCGTCGGCGGCGCTGCCGGAGATGGGCGGCATCGCCTTCCCGCCCACCGAGGAGGGCTACCTATCGCAGGTGCGGCCACCAACCGCTCGCTCCACGTACTGCACGTGCAGCTTTCATCCTATGACAATGGTGGCGGAGGCAGAGGGTCCTGGACCCTGGACGCCCCGCCCCCTTAATCCGCCCTAGGCGGCTCCGCCCCAGGGTACTTAATCCTATTTCTTCATCCTACGACACGCAGCGCTGCGAACTTGCGCCTAGCGCCCGCTCGAGCCCCTGCAAGCCGCTCGCACGCTGACGTCTGGTTTGCCGTGTCCGTTGCGGTTGGATGCGGTGCGGTGCGGCCGCAGGTGCGGTGGTTCAGCTTCCAGTTCGTCATTGACGAGCTGGTTAACGAGCTGGAGGAGGCCTTCCTGGCATGCAGCGCCGTGCTCAGGCAGCTGCCCTACCCCATTGGCAACTGACGGAGCAGCAGCTGGCGCCCGTCGGCCGCGCTGCCGCCGCCCGTGCGGAGCGAGGTCGATGTGGGGCCGCGGCAGCCGCCTACGCCAAGGCCAAGGCCGGCGGCGCGGCTGGCGGTGCCGGGCGGGCGGGCAGCGCCTGACTGCCGCCGGTGTCGCTCACACTGTGCGACGAGTGTTTCTATAGAAGCCAAGTGACACGCCCCGCGCTGCACGCCCTGTGTGTGTTCGCATATAGGATAAGTAACACGCCCCGCGCCGGTTTGTATGTGAGGCCGGGAAGCTGCGCCGCCTCGGCAACTAAGGGGTGTGGCAGACTTGCCGCGCGATGCCGGGCACGAAGCCGCGTTGACTGTATTGACCTATGGTAAGGAGCATGAGCTCCACCCGTGATGAAGCTACGGGGGACTGGACCATTGGACCTTTGGGGCCGGATGGCTGCATATCACGATGCGCCTTGCCTTGCCGACGGGCTTTGCAGGAGCCAAAGGCAACATTATGCGTGCATTGCATCTCATGTCTGTCGGGATGCTATAAGCGGACCGGGGGGCCGGCCTGCACGAGGTCGGTCGCCCTCAGGCCCAGTGCCTGGTTTGTGGCAGGGCTGGCTTCATGGGATGGCCTAGGACAGCCGCTGTTCACTGGCAGTACGGTGGGCCATTTAGGAGGCACAATGCCGTGTTGTTGTCGTGTGGTGATGCCGTGTATTGGTGCCGCGGTGCTACTTACCGGTATGGGCCGGCCCGGTGGCTCCCTGGGGCGGAGGCAATGCCCGGTCTAGGCATCATGTTCAACACGTGATACCATAGCAAGCGCAATACGACACATCGCATCTTTCCGTTGTGGCGTGGCTGGTCCGGTCGTCTGTGTTGTTCCGTGTCATGCGGTTGGCCGGCCAGGACTGCCATAGGTTGATCGCTGTGATCCGTCACTGGCCGTTTCCATCCTTCCCCGCGAGCAACTGACATAGCGTAACTCGGCGGCTCCAGCGACTGCCAACGCGCATCTGCGCTCGGCGGATCTTGCTGCGGTGCTGTAGTGGGTGGTGCAGCAGGCATACGTGCACTCCCTGGTCGCGAGCTGCATCATGCCACATGTTATTTGCAGCTGGATTGTACTGTGGTCAGCTTGGGCAGCTTGGCCACCAAGCACCGCTGCTGCACGTGGATGTCGTAACCCCGGCTCCCGGCAGGCAGCGTGTTGTGGATGCGGAGTGGTCCCGGGCGCTGCGGCACTGGGGCCCGTGCCTGGCGTGTCCCCCTCCGCATGCTGCCGGCGCAACGCTGTCGCCGTACCGCATACGGACCTACCTGAGCCGCCGCAGTGTATCACTGTGTGCAAACCTTAAGTCAGAGCACGTGCGAATGCGCACACATTGCGGCATGTGCCTACGCATGGCACCCGGCTGACGGCGCGCTGGCGCTGGCGCTGCTGTGCGGTGACATAACGCGTGCGATGTCTGCAGTCACTGGGCTGTGGGCTGCGGCTGGCAGCATCTTGCGTGCGTCGGGTGGGCTGTGCCGCAGCCGGACCGCCTTGGCGCGGTGCACTGCGCTGGCCCTTGCAAGCCCCATGCGAATGTAACTCCGTTGGCTTGCCATGTTGTCCTGCCGTCTTGTGTCTTTTGCATGGGGCACTTGGCACGTGGACAGCCTGGTGCAGGCGAGGAGCATCCGCCCTGCGGCCGTGCCCTGCCGCTGTAGTGTGCATTCACTGCGTGCGTCGCCCACTGCGTGATTGCCCACAAGAAAGCACTGGCGGTTCCGGCGCTGGGGTGAGCCCAGCAGTCTCAACCATCCCAATCCAAGGAGCGGGGGCTGCCACACTGGGGATTTCACAGGTGCGAGCGCCGCTAGGCGCTGCCAGTGCATCGAGCCGGCACAAGCCGGCAACCACGGCCTGGCAATCGACCTCCGACCGGCGCCCACGCGTCGTGCGGGCCCCACGCTCCCGCAGCCGGCCCGACTCAGAAACCCGGGCCACGCCAACCCACCAGCCCGCTCCTGCATAAGGGGCCACGCATCCGCAGACAACACCCACCGCCACACGCCGCACGCCACCAGCCTCCTTGCCAGGCCTCCTACACCCACGCGTGGCAGCTGCCATCCGCTCACGACCGCGCGGGCATGGGGCGCCCTGTCCCGACCAGCCTCACCTCGTACTCCGTCCAACACCCAAAACTCCCACCCGCCCTGGGCCTGACCACTTTGGCTCAGCCGGGCCATGCGCACCTCCCAAAACTCCTGCCACGTGCTGCCTGCTCACAACAACATGGCACATGCGGCGCCTTCACGATGTGGCCTTAAACTTTGACGGCCTGGCCTTACGCTTTGATAGTCTCGGCCTTACACCTTCATGATCTCGGCCTCCTTGGTCTTGGCCATCTCGTCCAGCTTCTTGACGTAGCCGTCGGTCAGCTTCTGGATGTCGTCCTCGAGCGCCTTCTTGTCGTCCTTGGGCAGCTCCACCTGGCGGGGTACGGCAGAATGCGAGGACGCACCAGACAAGCTGAGCAGCGCATGGCTACACGCGATGAGCAGAGGGTACGGCTACACGCGATGCGCAGCGCATGGATCTACTAGCCGGCGAGCTTCTGAGGGCTGCCCAAGAAAGCAAGCCTCGGTCGGTGGCGGGGACGAGCAGCAGGGCGTGCGCCGGGCTAGGGGTCGCGGCGTGCCCCGTCGGGCAGCACCACGCCGCGCCGCGCCCCACCTTGTCGACCTTCTTCATGGCGTCCTTGCGCACATTGCGCACCGCCACCTTGCCGTCCTCCACCATCTTGCCCAGCTGCTTGGCCAGGTCCTTGCGGCGCTCCTGGAGGCGCGGAAGGGCGAACGGGACGGGCGGCGAGACGTGGGATGAGAGGGGGCTGGCGCGGGTGCGGCGCTGGCGCGAAAGGGTCGGGTGTGGGTGCGCGTGTGCGCGGGTTCGTGTGGGCCACCTCCTGTCCAGTGCGTGCAAGCTGGGGGCCGGGGCCGGGGCTGGGGCCGCGCGTGGGGTCGTGCCAGACCGCAGGTTAGCGCAGGTGACGCGGCGAGGCGATGCCGCGGCAACATCATCACGGCATGAACCCTGGAATCCCGCGGCGGCAAGACGGCACGAACCCTGGACCCCCGGGAGTGACGCACCTGGGTCATCGGGGGGATCATGAGTCGGATGCGCTCGCCGTCGTTGTTGGGGTTGATGCCCAGGTCCGACTCCTGCGGGCCAGCAAGGCAAGCGCAGAGTTGCTCAGGGGGGCGCAGCAGAACAAGACCTACCAGGCAGGCACAGGCCATGCTGTACGTAGCGCAGCGCGCCAGGCTGCGCCCCTGCAGCCACTGCACACCAGACCCGGGGCCGGGCCGCCTTCCGCTGGCGCCCTCGGGACCGATGTAGCCCGTGCATGCGCAGCCACACGGCTATGCACGCCGCAGAGTTCAACGCGAGCCAGTCTAAACTGCGGCCACACCGGCAGGCCGCTCTCGCTCCCCCTGCCCGCCCCCCCCCGGCACAGCGTACCAGGATCGCGCGCTCAATGTCCTTGATGCCGCTCTTGTCAAAGGGCGTGATCATGAGCGTGGACGCATCCGGCACCGTCACCGTGGCCAGGGACTTGAGCGGCGTGGGCGCGCCGTAGGAGTCCACCTGGTGGGCCGGGGCGGCGCAGGAGCGCACACTGCGTTTCAGCACTTCAGCACGTCAAGGGATGTGGGTGTGGATGTGCGGGTGGTTGTGAGGGCGGGCGGGCGCCGGGGCGCCACGGCCAACCGGGGCTGTGGCTGTCGCCGGCACCGTCGTGCTGCCTGCCGCTGCCGCTGGCGCGCCAGCTGCCCAACCAGCGAGGCGGCACGGCCCCCGCTAGCTGCAGCCTCGGCCGCAGCGAGGCCCGAGCCACAAGCCATGAACCAACACCCCAGCGGCCAGCGCCACGGCCGCCGGGTGCTGCGGTGGCTGCTGGCGCCGCCGGCAGGCAGGCAGGTGCGTGGCGGGGCCTTCAACGTGCGTGTTGGGGCTCGCCAGGGCGCCGCTGCCCGCTGCGCTGGGTCTTGCTGCCAGGGGTTCCGAGGCGCGCATGCAAGGAGCCGGCGGCCACCGTTGGGGCCCCGCTCCTGCCTGTGGGTCGGACGTTGCGGGCGGTGCTGCCACGCCGGGCCCCGGCACGACCCAGCGCATCGAGGGCGGGGCCGGCGTGCTGCGTTCGGCGCAGGCGCGCCGCGCGTCCCGGCCGCCCATGCCAAGGGACCGCGCATGGGCACCACAATCCGTGGCTGGCAAGTGCTCCACTGCCAGGCCACGACAGCAGACGCCCTGGCCATGGCGTCCAGCGGCTCCTATGGTCCACCGCGGCCTCGCGACCGCATTGTGCGTGTGGCATAGCTATCCCGCAGCCGTACGGCTGGCAGCCACGAGGTCCCTGGCGGGGGAACATAGTGCAGCGGGGAGCCAGGGTTCGTGCCGCACCGTGATCTTGTCGAGGATGGCCGGGTTGGCGCGGCCGGTGCGAATGGTGTTGAAGCCGTCCGCCACAACGTTGATGGCCTTCTTCATGCGCTCGTCCTGTGAGCCGCGGTACAGCAGGTGCCCACATGTACGGCATGTCAGGGAGTTGCCGTACGCCAACGACAGGCACCGCGTGCCGTGGCGCCCGTGCCAGCGTGCGGGTTAGTGACCGACGGACGACAGCGGAGGCAGCCCGACCCCGACGGCGCACGCCCGGCAGGGCCACACAACATTCCTACGCCGCGGTCAAGCTGGCATTGATTGCCTCGGACACCTACCGCGTCCTTCTTGGCCTCGGCAGAGATCTTCTGCACGTCGGCACCACCGCCCGGGGCGGCCTTGCCTCCCTTCTTGTCCTCCACCGGGGCATCGGCCTTGCCGCCACCCTTGCCACCCTTGCCGCCCTTGGCGAACAGCACCACAGCCGTACGGCTGGCGGCATCCCTGCGTCAGGGCCGCGCACGAAGCGAGCTTGTGGCTGCCGTGCGCCGTGCAACGAGCGCGAGCGACAGGGATGGGGACTCGGTGGCTTACCAAACCGCCGCGCCGCGTACCTGGGTGTCGCGGGAGCGAGCACAGCGCCAGCGCTACGCAGCGAGCATGGCCGGAAGACGAGCGACTTGGGCACGGGCGCAGCGCGCAGGCTGCAAGCCGAGGCGGTCGAACGAGTGGAGAGCGACATGTTGACGGTTGCTTACAATTGTGTCACAGAGCGGTGTGCCGTGTGCTGTATGCCGCACTTGTTTGGCCAGGTTCCACCTCAGTCGGCCCCATGCAAAACGCCAGAACACTGTCGCGGCCAGCAGTTCCCCCTGATACGTTGCTGCTATTCGCGCATATGGCTGCTCACTTGCACTGCGTACCTTGCTAGGGAGCACGACTGCACATATAGGACACGATTCACAGCGCGAGGGGCCACGATGAAGGGCTCAGCCTCCGCGTTTGCCAGCAAGTCAAAGAAGACGCCCTTCCAGGTGTGCCAGTTGAGCTTACGTTGGGCATCAACATCCTGAGCTGAGCGACCTGGCGTGTGAATGCCCCACAGAAGCACAAAGAGCTTGAGGAGGAGCGCAAGCGCGTAAGTCAATCGCTCGGGCATGCGTCTGGGCCTTGCGGCGAGCCCGGCACACCCCGTCCGACGCTCGCACCCTCCCCGGGCTCGTTCCCGCCCTCCGACACCACCACAGAAAGCAGACGAAGAGGCCGCAAAGGTCTATGAGGAGTTCGTCGAGTCATTCAAAACCGATGAGGCCCCGCGCCGAGCCGGCGGGGGCTTCGTGCGCGGTGGTACCGTGCTGCCCGGCAGTCGCCCTTCAGAGGGTGAGCCGGCGCCAGGCCGCTGCGTCGGGTGGGCCCTTGGCCCCAGCGCCTCCGCCAGTCAGTCATAGCGACGCCTGAAGTAGTTGCATGGAGGCTGTGCCGCTGCTGGTGCTGTCTGGGCCGCAAGCCCCCGCTGGCTGGACCTGGGACGCCCGAGCCGCTGCTGGCCAGCGGCGTGCAGCCGGCAGCGTAGTCGAGTTACGACTTCGAAGCCTCCCTTCCAGCCGCACGCAGCCATACGCTGCTCGCGGCCCTCTCCGGCTGGCGCATCCCGCTCGTCCGGGCGACTGGTTTCCCCGGCTGCTGGCCAGCCGCTTGGCGTGCGCCCTTGTGCGCATCCCATCACTGGCATCTGCAGTGCCGTTCCCGGCGCTCATGCGCCTTTCGCCCCTCCCCAATCGTCACCCTGCCGCAGCCCCGGCCCCCGTGGGCCTGTCCAGCAAGAAGCAGACCAAATACGTGCCGTCCTTCCTGCCGCCCTCGGCGCTCGACGCGCCCAAGCCCAAAGCCTTCGATGACGTCGAAGAGGTAACGCCGCGACCCGCGATTGCAGCCCGGAACCCCGATCGCCGGGCCCTGGGCCCCACAGCCACGGCGCGCCGGGCAGACCGGCCGGTGCGCGCGGCGCTCCACGCCGCGCCACCGGACTGTCGAGGAACGTGGGCGCGGCGCGGGGCGCCGCGCGCGCCGGGGGCTGTTCGGGCGTGGCCTGAGCTGTGGGGCCCGGCCCGGCCGGGCCGGCGCTGCCTCCGCTGCTGCTGCTGCTGCTGCCTGGCTGTGTGCGCTGCGAGCCTCTGACGGTTTGCGTTGGGTCCTTTAGTCTGTCTTCCAAGCGCCGGCGAAGAAGACCGACAAGGACAAGCCGCGGAACATTGACAAGATGCTGGAGCAGCTGAAGAGGTGAGGCGCTGCCTCGCTCGAGCGCCCGGGCACCGGCTGGCGCCGCGTCAGCGTGCCGCTGCCCCCTGCACCATGGCAACAGGGCGCCACTGTGGCTTGTCCAGCCTGCGAACAACTCACTCCTCCATCAAGCAGGCCCGCCGCTGGCCCGCTCGCGCTTGCATGTGCACAGCAGCCAGCCAGCCAGCCAGCCAGCCGCACGCTGCCGCTCTCGAGTGTCCAGCCGCTGGCATGCCGCAGGGCGCTGCAGCTGCCCAAGGCAGCACGAGGCCCAGCGCCCTTACCCGCGGCCATGCACCATGCCTGCCACGCGCATGGGTGCTTCAGGTTACAGACGTGCCGTGCCGTACCTGTTGCCCGGCCCCAACTCGCCGCCGCAGGGAGCAGGAGCTTCGAGACCTCAAGGCCGCGGGGGGCGACGTTCCCGACCTGCCCGGCTTCGGCTCCGGCGGCGGCCCCGGCTTCGGCGGCGGCGGTTTCTCGCGCGGCGGCTTTGGCGCCGGCTCCTTTGATAGCGGTGACCCGGCCACCACCAACCTGTACGTTGGCAACATCGCGAGCGAGGTGGACGAGGAGGTGCTCAAGGTGCGGCTGGCGGTTGGCGGTTGGTGATTGGAGGTTGGCGGTTGGTGGTTGGTGGTTTGGGTGGTTGGTACATATGCTTTGCGCTTTCCTGCTGCGCGTTTCCTTGGCCCCTTTGTGAGTGCGCCTCTCGCTCGCTCGCCCGCAGATTGAGTTTGGGCGCTTTGGCGCCATCGCCAGCGTCAAGGTCATGTGGCCGCGCGACGAGGAGGCGCGGCGCAAGGGCCGCAACTGCGGCTTCGTGGCGTTCATGGTGAGTTCGGGGAGTTCGCAGGTTTTGAATTTCCGGCGGTGTGACGTGGTTTTAGTGCGGCCGTCGCGACCGCCTCACGGCAGCAGCCAGCGAGCCTGCCCCTCCTGCCATGATTGCGTGACCACCACCGCGCGCTCCGCCAACCATCGCTTGGCGCCCTTCGTTGGCTCCACCAGCAAGCGCCCTCCGGCGCCTGCATCCTTCCTCGCGCAACCCCACACGTCCCACGCGCCCCACGCGCCCCGCAGCGGCGCGACGACGCAGAGACGGCGATGCGCAAGCTCAACGGCATCAAGCTGCACGGCGTGGAGCTGCACATCGGGTGCGGCAGGGTACATGTTGCGAGGGAGGAGAGACGGAGAAAGGAAGGCCCGGGTGCGGGAGGGGGTCCAAGCTTGCACCATGCATGGCCACGCTTGGCGGCGGCGGGACACGCCTCACCGCCGAGGTTGCAACCCAGCGCGGCGTGGGCGCTTGCAGTCAAACCCCCCGCCAGCCCCTTCAGGTCGGCTCCTCGCCGCCCCAAGGGCCCGTGGGTCCGCTTGGGGCCGCCATCCCGCCCTCACCTCCCGCTCCCCGGTGCCGCCCGTGTGCGGCCTGTGCAGGTGGGGCAAGGCCATCCCGCTGCCGGTCATCCCCATCTACGACCCGCGCGAGGGCGCCGTGGTGTCGGCCATCCCTGCCGCCGCCACCCGCCCCGCGCACCTGCTGCCCGACCTGGTCATCCCCAAGAAGGCCTACAACGACGACTTCAGCGTGCACAGGGTGGGGTGCTGCGCCACACCAACCCCGCCCATGTAGACCGTCATCACGACGTGGCTGCATGCCACGTGGCCCTGGCAGACCCGCGCCAGCTGCTGCTGCTGCTGTTGCTGCTGCTGCTGCTGCTGCGCGTGCGGGCCCATACGCGACAGCCCGGCGGCGCTGCGTTGCCCACCGGCTGCGCCACCCCATGCTGCACCCGCTTCCCGCAGGGCACGGGCCCCGACATTGAGATCAAGGTGCCGGAGGACACCCGCATGCGCTTCATCATCGACACGCTGGCGGTGTACGTGCTGCAGGTGCGGGGAGGGGAGGCCGCTGGGGAGGCGCCGCTGGCTGTGCCAGCGGGATCGAAATGGATGGCATGAGGTATGCCAAGGTAGCGCCGGTTGGGACATGTTGCTGCCTTGTCCGGTCACTGGCCCTTGCGGCACGCGTGTGCCGCCCGCTTGCCTGCGCCAGCCAGCTTGACGTGCACGCCTGCCTCCTCCCCACCATGGCCGCTCCTCCCTCCCCACCATGGCCGCCCCTCCGTCCCCACCATGGCCGCCCCTCCGTCCCCACCATGGCCGCCCCTCCCAGGACGGCTGCGCGCTGGAGCAGTCGGTCATGGAGCTGGAGCAGAAGAACATCGACTTCGCCTTCCTCTTCGACCTCAAGTGCCCCGAGCACATGTACTACCGGTGAGCCAGGACCACACGCCGAAGCTCCGGCCGACACTCCCACACAACCGCACGGCCGGCCTGCGCCCAGCGCGCGCGCGCGGACGTAGCCCTGCCTAGCCAGGAAGCTGCACCGCCCCCGGCGCCGGCCCGCTTCACCTTCGGGTCCCGCCGCCCTGACGTGTTGCGCGCCCTGCGCCTGCCCTTCCGCTCGGCCCTTGCAGCTGGCGGCTGCACTCGCTGTCCGAGGGCGACACGCTCCGCACGTGGCGCATAGAGCCTTACGTCATGGTGCGGCCCGCGCCGCACCCGAGCTGGCTTGTCTGCTCATGCCGTAGAGCGCACACACAACAGCGCATGCAGCGCACAGCCGGCAGAGCCGTGAGGCAGCGCTCCGTGGTTGAGTGCGTCTGTAGCCGTGCCGCGGACACAGCGAAAACCACGGCCTCGACCCGCTGCTCAGGCCGGGCCCCGCGGCGGGGCCATGAACACCGCAGGCCATGCCAGGACGCCCCTTAAACATGCGACGTGGCACCCGCGCAGGTGGCGGGCGGGCAGCGCTGGGTGCCGCCGCCCATGACGGAGCTGGCGGAGCCCAGCGCGGTGGACGACCGCACCGCGGCGCAGAAGGGCGGCCCCGACGCATCCGACGGCCGGCCGCGCGAGCGCGAGCGGCAGCTCACCGACAGCGAGCGCGACCGGTTCGAGGACATGCTGCGCTTCCTCACGGTGCGGAGCGGGTTTGCTTACGTGCATGCTTGTTTGTATATATGTGCCAGTACTTCAAACTGCGGCTTCATGGATCATATGCACGGTTCACGTAACGGCAGTAGTAATTGTAGGTAGTATGCTTCCTCACGGTGCGAGGCGCTACAGGCGGGCAGTGGCAGCATGGTGTCAATGCTCATAGTAAAGGGACCTTCTTGGCACGCCAGGAGACCCGCCCTGCGCCCCTCGGACCTGCCGAAGCTCCTTGTCTTCTTGCCACCGCCCTCCCTCCCTCCCTGTCGGCCCTGCCCGCCCCTCAGGTGGAGCGGTCCGACATCTGCGACGGCATGATGTTCTGCCTGTCGGTGGCTGACGCATGCGGCGAGGTGCGGCCAGCGCGGCCAACGACCATCGACCGGCGACTGCCCTGCCTGCTCCGGGACTTGAATGCGACTGCGGGTGTGCGCGTGCCCGTCCTGCTGGTGTTTCAGGCGCTTGTTGCTTGCGACCAACTCGGCGCTGCCGCGCCTGCCCCCGCGTTGCCTCACACCCCGTGCCTCACAGATCGTGGACATCCTGTCTGAGTCGCTGTCGCTGGCCGAGACGGGCGTGCCGCTCAAGATCGCGCGGCTCTTCCTGCTGTCTGACCTGCTGCACAACGCCACCGCGCCCGTGCGCAATGCCAGCCGCTATCGGGCCAAGCTGCAGGTAGGGCGCGGGCATTCATGGTCTCATCTTGACAGTTGTCATGTGTCGTTGTGGTATTGTGTGGATGCTGTGTGGTGATGTACTGGTGCTTAGCCAAGCTGCAGGTTGCCGGGGCGGTTGCGCTAGGCTGTCAGACGCAAGGAGCGCCGCCGCTTGCCCTGCTGGCAGCGTGGATCGCGTGCCGCGGCTCCTCGCCTGCCGCGGCCCCCAGCCGGCCGCTTGCTGCCCACTCCTGATTGCCCCCTCCAGGCCGTGCTGCCCGACATCTTCGAGAGCCTCAACGAGACCTACAGGTGCGCCCGCCCATGGCCGCTGGCACCGCTGTGTGCTCGCCACCTGGACAGCAGTCGAAGACCTTTGGCCGTGCGGCGCCTCGCAGCAGCAGCAGCAGCAGCAAAGCCCATCTTACACAAACGGCAGGGCTGGGGCCGACCGCGCGCCATGGGCACTTGGGCGGGAGGTCGCCGCCGAGCCCGGCGCAGGTGGTGACCGTATCCCAATCACCCCCAAGCCTCGCGCATGCTCCATCACTGGCGGTCACGCGCCGCCCGCCTTACTCATGCAGCGCCTCAGTGCGGCCCGCTTGCGGGAGCAGCTGTCGTCCTCGCACCTTGCCTGTGACCTGACCTACACTCCCGCCCCCTCATTTCCCACGCCACCGGGCCCCCCAGGAACGCGGACGGGCGCATGCTGCAGGAGGCGCTGCGGCGCCACGTGCTGCGCGTGCTGCGCTGCTGGCGCGAAAAGTACATCTTCACCGACGACTACCTAAATGGCCTGCAGGTGGGCGCAGCGCACGGTGACGCAGGTGGTGATGACGTGTCATGTCATGTCGAGCTCACAGCGCATTCATTCAGCCTGGACTGTTCGGGGCCGGTGGGCACTGTGCGCCGCCGCTCACCTGGGTCCCACCACCCACACCGCCGCCGCCCCTTGGCGCATGTCCTGCGGACCTGGCCGCCATCGCTCCGCCCCATGCGCAATGCAGCCCGACAGTACCGCGACGTGCCCGCTGCCGCCCTGAAACCCCCGCAGGCCACCTTTCTGCAGACCGCCACCTCCGCCTCCTCCGCCGCCGACAGCAACCCGGCGCTGCGCGCCGACCTGGAGGCCTCGGCGGACGAGGAGCTGGAGCGCCGCGCGCGGCTGGCGGGGCTGTCCACCAAGGGCGGCCGCGCTGCCATGGTGGGTGCGGGCCGGGGGGCTGCTGGACATGTGCTTTCAGGTTGCTGCCCGTGTGGAGGTCGCGCAAAGTGGCACCGGGAAGCTCAGGTCTCGGGGCTGGCTGTAGGCCAGGGATGGCTCGCTCCCCCGCTCTCTCCGGCCCCGCCACAGCCGCCGGCTGGCCCCGATGCTGCCCGTGACCGCGGTCTGCCCTCCCACCCCGCGCCGCTGCCTCCCTTCCCCTTCCTCCCTTCCTCCCCTCGCAGGTCCCCCGCTTCCTGGCCCTGGACCACTACCTCCACGGCGACTCCAAGCCGCTCTTCGACCCCAACCGTGCCGCCTCCGGCCCCGCCGCCGCCTCCGCGCCAGTCGGCGCCTCGCAGGTGCGGTGCGAGGCGCGCCCACCGCCCACGCCACGTCCTGCACGCTGCCCCGTGCGGCTGCTTCCGACCGATGTCCCGTGTGTTGCGCGCGCCCGTCGTAGCGTATGCGTGTCAGGCCTTGCACCACGGCCACATGCACCGCGCCCACCGACCGATGAGTTATAT
>BDDC01000184.1:0-27807 GCA_001662425.1 Chlamydomonas sphaeroides | reverse complement strand
GGCCCCCCGCCGTAGCGCGAGCATGCCAGGCGCGCCCCCCCTACCGGGGGGGCTCTTCTCCACCAGGGGCCATGCGCCGCTGTGTGTGTGTGCATCGCCGTTGTCCATGCCCATCTGCGAAGCAGCCGGGGGAGCGATGCACCTGCGTACGGCGTCCGTTGCTTCCGTGGCAGGGCCGCCGCCTGGCCATGGCCCTTGTGCCTGCTGCCGAAGGCGCCCGGCTTCCCCGCCCCACCTGACGTGCCTCCTGGCCCAACCCCCATCCCATGCACCCAGGCCGCGCCCTCGGTTGCCATCAAGACCGAGGAGGCCGGACCGCCGCCGCCGCCGCCAGGGCCCTCGGCGCCCTCCTCGCGCTGGACCTCGGTGGACGAGGACGAGGAGCGGCAGGCGGCGCCGCAGGTGGGCTCGGGGGGGCGATCCCGCGTACTGGTGGTAGAGGGCAGCTCTAGTCGAGCGGGCCGGCGCGTGTGCGTGCCCGGGGCCGTGCGTGTGCGCTCATACCGGTATTGTGAGCTGTGGGCTCTGCATCGCCCGGCAGTTGCCCTCGCCATCGGCCTCGTCTGTTCAGCGCCCGCTGCCCCTCCTGCCACCATGCCCCCCCCCCGCCAGGTGCCCATCAGCAAGTGGCTGCTGCAGGAGCAGGACCAGGTGCGGGCAGCCGGGACCCATGGGCCGTGCGGAACGATCGTGGCGCCGGTATGAGGACACGGGCCGACGCCAACGGCCGTACTGGTGTCGGCAACTGCGCGTTGGTGTTGCCGCTCCCGGTGAGCGCAGTGGCTCCCTTGGCGTCGCTGCCCGCCCACAGGACGCCCGGCTGGCGGCGCTGGAGGCGCAGCTGCGGGAGCTGGACGGCGCCGCCGGCGGCGCCGCCGGCGGCCCAGCTGGTGGCGGCGAGGACGACCGCATCTTCAGCGACGACGAGGACGGCCCGGGGCCGGCGGCCGGCGCGGCCGCCGCGGCGGAGGGCGCGGCTCTGCGCACGGGCTCAGGTGCGTGGCGAGCGGGTCGGGGCGACGGCTTGGGCACTGTGGCATGTGGGCTGTCGTGCTGTAGGCCTTCGAGCTGGCGTCCACGTGCCGAGTCAACTCCCACATGCCTGCGCCCGCCCGCCCGCCTGCTCGGCGCCGGCCTTGTTGTCCTTGTGCCTGATCGGTCCCCATGATGCGTGTGCCGACGCCGCAGTGACAGCGCCGACGCCCCGAGGCGACCCCGCCGCGGAGGCGGCGGCGGCGGCCGCGGAGGAGGAGCGGCGGCGGCGGCTGCGTGAGGTGGAGCTGTCGGTGGCCCGGCTAGAGGCGGAGCTTGAGGACGAGGTGGGCGGTCAGGGGGAGAGGAAGGGGCAGCGCGTGTTATTGTTTGGGTGTCGGTGTGTGATAATGCCGGCAGCGGCGGCTGTGCAAGACCGGGCGCGTGATGTGGCATCAGCCAGGCTGCCGCTGCGGTGCTGGGCTACACGGACGACTTGCGTTCTGGATCCAGTACGCAGGGGTGCCGCAAGCAGCCGGAAGCTGGTGGCGTGGCTCACAGCCGGCCACAGCTTGGTTGACAACAAGCTGCTGAGCCGCCCTCGGCCCGGTGCTGCTGCCGCCGCCCGGCGCTGGCGCAACGCTACGCGGTCCCGGTCCCGGCCGCGGCCGCCGCTTGCCGTGGCCGCCTGCTGTGCTGCCCCGTTACGTTCCACCGCTGCCTGCTACCGCCGCGCCCAGGGCCTGTCCAAGGAGGAGCTGTCGTCGCGGCTGGAGGCCAAGCGGGCGGAGCTGGTGGGGGAGCTGGACCGAGAGCAGGTGGGGATTGGGGGAAGGGCACAGCGCGTGCCTTGTGCGACCGCGTGCCTTGGCGGACATGCGGGCCTGCGGGTCGGGGCCGGCATCTATCGCCCGCTATGGCCGGAAGCGCGCGTCAGGCTCTCGCAAGCACCTGCCGTGTCGTGCGTCGACCTGACACGCCGCTTGCGCCGCCCTCCGACGTCGCCCTGCTGCGTGCTGTGCAGGCCGCCAAGGCTGCCGCGCTCGACAAGTGGCACAGCCGGCGGAAGTCGTCATCTCTGCCGGACGCCGACGGCGGCGCGACGCCGTCGGAGGCGGCGGGCAGCAGCGGCCGCGACCGGGACCGGGACAAGGAGCGGGAGCGGGACCGCAGCGAGCGGCGGTCGGAGCGGGACAAGGACAAGGACAAGGATAAGGAGCGGGAGCGGGAAAAGGGGCGAGACAGCTCGGCGAAGGAGCGGCGGCGGAGTCGCAGCCGCAGCCGCAGCCGGGGGCGCGGCGAGAAGGACCGCGACCGGGAGCGGGAGAAGGAAAAGGAGCGCAGCGAGCGGCGGTCGGAGAGGGAGAAGGAGCGGGAGAAGGAGCGGGAGAAGGAGCGGCGGCGGAGCAAGAGCCGGGAGCGGAGCAGCAAGCGCAGCCGGAGCCGGAGCCGGGAGCGCAGCAGCAAGCGCAGCCGGAGCCGGAGCCGGGGGCGGGGCGAGAAGGGCGACAAGGAGAAGAAGAGCCGGCGGTAGCAATTGCTGGGCAGGCACGGGGAAGGGCATCGACTTGGCCAGTCGGCTCGCCCCTTGAGGGGCACGAGCCGTTCGACTCGGGTACCGAGGTAGCGCAAGCACGAAATATGCACATGGTGCAAACGGTTGGTGGAAGTGCGACTGAAGCCACGAGCACATGGGCCGGGCGGCGATGCGCCGGGCGGCGGAGGCGTAGGGGATGGTAGCGGCCGCCGCAAGCGGCCGTGACACAGCGAGAGCGGCAGCAGCGGCGACGTGCGTTGTGTGCATTCCTGCCGTTCAGGCAGTTCGGGCGGCTATGTCCGGCCCGTGGGTTGAAGGCACGGAGGTCGGTGTCCCCGAGACCCCTCATATAATCCCAGCTACGACCGCATACTGACTGAAGGTGTGCGTCTGGTCTGGGTGGTCTGGGTCTCTTTGTGGGACGAGCCATGCACCCATGCGTAGCTGGGGCAGGTTTGCAGCAGCAGGAAGGGTGAGGCAGGGTCCGGAACAGGCTGGTCAGGAAAGCATGGCGATGCTGGGAGACTGGAGGGAAGTGACAGGAAGCGGCTACCGGTCCACCCATCGAAATCAGACGCGAGGACACGATGCTACTGTGCGGGCCACACACAGCAGCGCCGCAGTGCGGAGCCGAACGGTCGCGGGAAGGGAAGTCCCGTGACCGGGAAGTTCCGAAGTCGGAGACACATGGCAACTTTAAACAACGCTCCGAAGGCCCCCGCGCACCTTAGAAATAAGCAGAGTGCCGGATCAAGTTGTAGTGGCATGGCGCGAGAGGGCGGGAGGGCGCGTGCCGGGCGTCGCTCGCGGAGTCGCTCGCGCGCGCGGGACTTCCGCGCGTAACCCCTGCGCGCTAAACTCGGATCTCTGCCGGCCATAGAGCCGGATTTGCATGGTGAGACCTGCGCCGAGGAATCGGCGATGCGAGGAACAAAGCTGCGAATGCGCGGGGAGATCGCGATTCTGCAAGCGGGGATTCGTCCCTTAAAAGTCCAAAACTCACCACTGTTTCGCTGTCAGGACCAGTTACTCAAATCACTTCTCCTTTCCACGTCGTCGAAGCACCGCCAGCAATCATGATGCTCTCTCGCACCGCCATCAACGTGCAGGTTAGTCGCGACGGAAGCGCTGCCTCATCTAAGACCGGCATGTCGTCTATTTCGCATGTCGAGACCATTGGAGCTGGCGTGTGGCCAAGCCATGCCCAAGAGCGGCAGTGCGACGGTCCGATGCCCTTCGGAGCGACTAACCGCGCTTCCCGCCCTGCGTCCACAGGCCAAGCTCACCAAGAAGGGTGCTGCCGCCGGCAAGAAGGCTCCTGCTCCCGCGGCGAAGAAGACCCTTCGGTGAGGCCTGCGCCTTTTCTTGCACTTTTGCTTGCTGACAGTAACCGCGCGGTCAACGCTTTCTAGAGCGGGCTTTTGCTCCCAACCAACCTCTTTTCACCACCAGCGCCCTGCATGTGCGGAGATTCTCTGTCTGTTGCTGGCTTACAAGCCGCTCTGTTGATCACCGCACGCGCAGCAACGTTCGTCCGTGCCCTCCTGCTCTTGCCCCTCGCAGCGAGAAGGCTGGCTGGTGGGGCAACGGCGATGCCGGTCGCCTCAGCCAGTTCTACGGCCCCGACCGCGGCCTTTTCCTGGGTCCCCTGTCGGGCGAGACCCCGGCCTACCTGACTGGCGAGTTCGCCGGTGACTTCGGCTGGGACACCGCCGGCCTGTCGGCTGACCCGGAGACCTTCAAGCGCTACCGCGAGCTGGAGCTGATCCACGCCCGCTGGGCCATGCTCGGCGCTCTGGGCTGCGTGACGCCCGAGCTGCTGGCCATCAACGGCACCCCCATTGCGGAGCCCGTCTGGTTCAAGGCCGGCGCCCAGATCTTCAACGAGGGCGGCCTGGACTACCTCGGCAACTCCGGCCTGGTGCACGCCCAGTCCATCCTGGCCACCCTGGCCGTCCAGGTGCGTGCCATCGAACGCCTCACCTGCCCATGCATGGGAGGAGTTAGGGGCTCGGCTATGCTTGCACAAGAAGCCCTTTCTGCTTCGGCCCTTCATGTAACGATTCCCGACGGCGTATTGCTGAACAAACATATTGCGCTTGTCCGTCGGCAGGTCATCCTGATGGGTGCCGTGGAGGGCTACCGCGTGAACGGCGGCCCCGCCGGCGAGGGCCTCGACAAGCTGTACCCCGGCGGCGCCTTCTTCGACCCCCTGGCCCTGGCTGAGGACCCCGAGACATTCGCTGAGCTGCGCGTCAAGGAGATCAAGAACGGCCGCCTGGCCATGTTCTCGATGTTCGGCTTCTTCGTGCAGGCCATCGTCACCGGCAAGGGCCCCATTGAGAACCTGAACAGCCACCTGGCCAGCCCCGGCGTCAACAACGCCTTCGCGTTCGCCACCAAGGTACGCCTGCGTCCGGGCAGTCGGGCGTGCTGTTTGCCGGGCTAGGCGCGTAGGTCTCCATGTAGGTCTCCTCCATCGCGGATGAGGGTGATGATGGCAGGCGGTGAGGGGGTTCGAAAGTGTCTTAACGCCCTGCAATCATGTGCTGCCCTTGCCCCCGCAGTTCACCCCCTCTTCGTAAATGCCGCGGCGTGTGGCTTCAGGCTACTGGACTGGGCGGCCCTCCCCGGGTCGGCTGCAGGAGGCGCCGAACAGCTTGTCGTCCGTGGCTCAGCTCTGCCGTAGTTCGATGTTGTTTATGATGGTGTCGGCACAGTATGTACATAAGCCACGGGCGTACAAGGATCGGGTCAGTCGGAGCTGCCGGGCCGGGGTCGGGTAGTGAGCGGTAAAGAAGTATTTGGTGTTTTTGTGGAGTGCAGTGCAATGTTGTGCTGGTTCATTCATGAGCTGCGGAGTGGAGGCGGCGGGTGTTGCAGGAGGCTGGTGCTGAGCAGCGGCGCAAGTACCTTGCTTGCGCGCTGTGTGTGGCTCTGCCACGGGCGGGAGTAGTCGAAGCGCGTCTGCAAGTCAATATTGCGGCGCCATGTAACGCTAAGAGGCTGAAACGTTTACTACTGCGCATCATGGTTCATGTGGAAAGCTTCTGCTGTCTGGCCTAGCCAGGCAGGCCCAATCAATGTTTCGGTAAAGCCAGGGTCGAATGACGGAGGCACCAGCTCCATTCACTGTTCATGATACTTCAAAGCATCGCTACTTCGCTAGGCGATGCGTCTTGGGTGGAGGGAAGATGTTGTTGAGAGGCAAGGGCAGGGCGTTCTGTGGAACATGAATGTATGGGGATACCTGTTCACCTGACTCTCCGACGTGAAGAGTTAGCCGGGAGCAATCCATAGCGGCAACCGCAATACTTAGCAACAGCGGCAGCCGTACCCCGCTTACCGAGGATGTGAGGAATGGAGGTTCGTCGCGTGTGGGTGTAGCGAAGACTATGCCTGCTGTTACGATGCTCAATGGCCGCTGGCGCGGCGCCCCTTCCCGTCCCCACACTCAACCGGAGCGAACCTGTGAATCGGGGTAGGAAGACAGTGAACTTGGTCAGCAGCCAGATGTCGACAGGTCGCGCATGCGCCCCCGGCATGGTCGAGGCAGCCGAGCTCCAAAGGGCCATCCCGCGCCAGCGGCCGTACGAAAGGCATGTAAAGAGTCTGTGGGTTGGAGGTGATTGGGAGAGCAAGGAGGCAACACACCACAAGGCAAAGCAAGCAAGGTACGACAGGGGGCGCCCGGGGCCGGGCGGTTACGGGACGCAATGCGCCGGCTGGAGGCTGTCCTGAGGCTGGGACTGGGTGTGCGCGTGTGGAAGAGCAGGGCTGTGGCTTTGCTACACAGGTCACCCAAGTAGTCTTGCGAATGCCACTACGGATTGCCCCTCTCTAACCCTTCGCGTCGGAGACTCAGGTGTATCCCCATTCATTCTTATTCCACAAAAAGTCATCCGACGTGCTGGCCAGTTGGGACTGAAGTCACCCGGGCTGGGTGACCGCAGGCGGCCGACGGCTAGTAACGTCAGGCGCTACTGTCTCTGGCACCAGCCCGGGTGACTTGGCTGCGGGTAAGATGCGAGCCCTGCCCGCATAAGAAGCATGCAGCCAGCAGGCTTGGGGTACCACCATAGGAGGCCGTGTTCCCATCCCCGCGGCGCTGCGCGCGCTCAACACCCAAGAACAACTGGCTGACATGGCGGACCCCATGTAGCTTGTTGCTGGGTGTGGGTAGGTACGTCTCCAATCGCGTCAATTCCCTGCGCACAGCTGATGTCATCTATGGGAAAACGAACATAACAACAATTCTCCATGCCAGCGTCCTTTCACGTTGGTCTGAAGTAAAAAGCCAGCGTCCGGCGTGAGACGTCCTGCCTGCTGCATCGTCCCGCTGGCGGGGCGCGGTGTGTGCTGTGCGTCAGGCTAGCGGCACCGCCCGTCCCTACGACAGCCGGGACGCACAGTTAAGTCTGGGCGCCAGAGCAGCCACGAGCACTGGCCCAGGATCCTGGCCGCTGCGGGAACGGCCCCGAGCTGGCCGAGATAACACGATAGGGCGGATGGCCCTGCTCCGCGAGGTTTCTTTACACACGCCAGATCCACCTCACGTGTCGCCCACCTACAAGTCCCTGATCCTCCCGTTGCAAGCCGCTGCGCCACGCTGCCGCGCCACCCGCAGCGTGCCCGGCAGGGACCGCCTTTCGCCGCACGGCAGTCCCGTGGGCCCGGGATGGTCCCGCGTGCACTTTCGGGCGTCCTGGCACGCCAAGCCATTACCTCCCATGTCTATCGTCTATCAGTGCTAAGCCATGCACCTGCCAGAGCAGGATTGCGTCCTCGAGCATGCCGACCCCGGCGCGCTCAGTATCGCTCCGCCAAGCGCTCGTTCTTCATCTCGTTCTCCGTGTACCTGAAGGGCAAACGGCATGCTGGTCAGGGGCCGCAGGTCCCGAACACGCCGGCATCACAGCGAGCACGCTGTTACGAAACTCACCCCTTGATGCCAAAGAACAGGATGCCGAAGGTGGCGAGCCCAACTCCTTTCTGCGGAGGGTGGACCAGACGAGCATCAGCGCTGAAGGCGATGGCACCAACGCGCTTGCTCAGCAGCGCACCTCCTGCCAGAAGCGAAGGAATGTCTTGGGCGCGTTCGAGAAAGACTGGCGCAGCACGTCCTGCTGGTAGGGGCTCAGCTGGTAGAGGATTTCGCGAATAGGGATGTTCTGGCGCGGCGCCATGGCTACTAGCTCTTCTCAACGAAGCTGAGTGCGGGCGGTGCGTGCAGTGCGCTCGTGACTGTTCTCACGTCGTGTATGGGGGCCCCTGTACGGCAGTTTGACGTGCAGGGAGCGTGGAGAGCGGCCACCAACGCCGCCAACGCAATTGGCCAGGCTCGCCGCTTGTCATCAGAACTTGCACGGGCTGGCGGCACGGCAAAGCGCAGTTGTCTCCTTGGACGTCCCAGGTCGAAGTGGACGTAGCGGAAAGCCTGTCCCCAGCAGGCCCACGCAGGCCCCTGCGAGTCAAAGCCTGACTATGCGCCGACTGCGCGCTCAGCTTCCCCCAGGCCCCCACGGACCAGGACGAAGACACGAGGCCACAGATCTCACAATTACTTCAGCGGCATGCCGGCCGCTAGCAATTTTGCCGCGATCATAGTCACGGTCGTCGGGGGCCCATGGCCCCATGCGCAGTCAGCGCTCCACCTTAAATCCGCCTACCCATTACCTGACCGCACTTCTCAACAAGGCCAGCAGACCTTGCCCGCAGCCCGCACGCGCACATGCTCACCAAACGTCACCCCTCAGGTCACAAACAAAGATGCACCAGCGACCGGCCACGCGGCAGCCGCCGGCGCCCTACCCCTGCCGCCGCCGCAGCAGGGTGTGACCTAGGCCAGACCTCACAGCGGCCAGGCACACTCAGCTGGCAGCTTGCCCCCGCCTGAAAGCCGCCGGCGCACACCCGTACGGCGAGCCCGGAACCGGACCCTCCGCAGCCGTCTCTCGCGAGGCCCTTCGCCCCGCCCTTGGCCCCGGCACGCGGACCCCTGTGCCGGGCCGTGTGTACATGTGGTAGCGCAATCACGCCCGTCACGAAGACCACAGGGTGCGGCAAGCTGGCAACCACGCGCCTCATTCGGCAGTAGCGCCACACCCGCGGCCCAGCCGCGGCACCGCGCCCGTGCCCACGGGGCCAGACGGCCCCACCCACCCATCACCCTCCGCCGCCACTGCCGGAGCACCGGCAACAGTCTCAGCGGGGCAGCAGCGGCTCGTGTGCGGCGGAGCAGCAGTGCTGCAGCCGCGCCGGCGCCGTCGGCCGGTCCTCAGGCGGAGCAGCAGCACTGAGCGGCGTGACCCTTGCCGCACCAGCCACTGTGCAAGGTCCGCCTCCGCCCTTGGTAGCCGCGAAGTGCCGGGCCTTGCGCTCCCGGCGGAAGGCCCCCCCGCTCCATACGGCGGCCCGGGTCCCCCACCCCCACCCCCAGCCGCAGCTGCAGGCCTGATGCAGGAGGCGCGCACAGGAGTTGCCCGGCGCCGTGGCAGCCCGGGCCCCAACTCCGGCGCTCAGGCGGCGCAGCAGTACTGGACGGCATAGCCCATGCCGCACCAGCCCGAGGGGTGTGTGGTGCAGCGCCGGCAGCCCTGCAGGTCGGGGGCCAGCTCGGCTCAGCCCATGTGCCGTAGCCAGACAACGACGGCGCCAACCCGACCCAAGCCCCGTGCCCCCTTGCCCAGCCCGCACCTGTGGGTTCATGGCTCCGAACCCAGAAATGGAGGTGGGTGAGAAGCCGCAGCCAATCTGTGGAGCGGCAGCGGCGACGAGGTCGATTTCGGGCGGCGGATGAGGCACAACGCGTCTCGGCGGCCCTTGCCGCGGTGAGCAGTAGGCATGTGTCGCTGGCGCGGCTGGGGCCACTAGCCCCATGCGGGAGTGCTGCCCGTGCTGTCGCGTCGCCCGGGCTGTCGCCTCACGTTGTCGACCAAACTGCGTTCGAGCGTTTGTTCGATATCTCAGCTCCCCCCTGCCAGCCAGGCGTGCTGGCGGCCCCCGCGGCGCCGAGGCGCAGCGCACCCCTGCGCGCCGCACCGTGCAGGCGTTGTAGCAGGAGGTGTCGGTGGTGCGCGGCCAGCAGTTGGTGTAGGTTGAGCCCAGGCGCAGGCACATGCCTCCGGGCGGCTCGGTGACGCAGCCCAGGTCGGTACGGTAGATGACGTCGGCGCAGCGCCCGCAGCAGGCGGAGCGGGGGCCCACCTGGCGCCGGGCGGGGGCGGGCGCCGGCGTCATGTACAGCGTTCTCACTTACGGCGCGGCGGCAGCTGGGGCCCCGGCCGTGTGAGCAGGGCGCCGCGGCTGCCGCATTGCGGCGCGGGCGTGGAAGCCATGGCAGAGCGTGCGACAGGGCGTGATCGCGCAAGGCCTGTTAGCAACTTCAGACCGTATGCGGGCATCTCATCCCGGCACAGGGCTCGGTGTAGCCCCACACGGGATGCAGCCCAGCGATGAGATCAGCTGCAGGTAGCGCGCCGCGCGCCAGTGCTCGGCGGCAGGGTAGCGCGGTGTGCGGCAGTGCCCTCACCAGCTGCGTCCAGATGCCCAGAGCGTAGTGCGAGTCGGTGTGGATCTCGTAGCGCGGCGGCAGCGTGGGGTCGGTGCTGGGCACACGCACTCGCACTCGCTCGGTCGACAGGAACTGGCGTGGGCAGGCAGGCAGGCAGGCAGGGCAGCAAGGGGCGACCAGGCGCAGCAAGGGAGGGCAGAGTGCGGGTTGGGGTCAGGGCAAGGGCGGCTAGGGACGAGGAAGGGTGTGTTCCAGTGTTAGGTAGAACAGAACCCCACACGCGGTGTGTATGGGCCGGGGGAGCATGTTGGGGCGATGCCCGCGGGAGCTGCGAACGCCGCGACCCAGCCCTCGCCGCGGCCTGTCCCGGTCGCGAGTGCCGGCGGCGCGCACCCGCTCCGATTGCTGCAGCCTTGAAGGCAGCGAGGGGCCGACGCCCTGACTGGCCATGGCAGACTGCGTGGGGCAGGGGCAGGGGGAGGGGGGGGGGCAGGGAGGTAGAGGGGGAGGAAGGCGGAGGGGCAGGGAGAGGCAGGGTGATGCATTATCGGGTGTGGTGCGGGGGCCGGGGAAGGGCATGGGCAACGGACACGGACACGGCTCGGGCGCAGGCAGGCCGGTAGGCTCCCGCCCCGCCCGACGACGCTTTCGCAGACGCCCAGCCGTGGAGCAAGCGGGACCTGTAGTGGGGCCTGCAGGTGCTGCCAGGCAGCTCGTCTGGGCGTCTACAGGCCTGGCCTGCAGCAGCAGGTGGGCCCACCTTGAGGCAGATCATGATGCCGGTCTGGGTGTAGCTCGTGTTGGCCGAGCGCTCCAGGGACACCGCCAGGTGCGCCTCGCCGGTGGCGTTGTTGACGATGATCCTGGGGTTTTGGGTTTGGGGTTTGGGAGTTGTTGGGGAACTGAGGTGCCGGGCGGCTGCGCTCCAACACCGCGTCGCTGCGCTCCACGAAGGGCATGGTTCTGGTGCCCTGCGGCGGGCTCTCCGCCGAGCTCAAATGCCAGCGCCAAGCCGTCAACATGCGAGGATGATGTCCCGGCATCATGCCGGTCCTGTTTTGTAGCCAGCACCCTAGCATCCCAGCGCCTACCAAGACAGTCACGACCGCACGACCGGCGCGCCCCGGGTCCCGGTCCTAGGGGCCGTGGCCTGGGGCCGCGGCACGTATCCGTACCCATACATCCCGGCTACTGGACACCTGCCCTTTCAGGTCCTCGCTCCCACCTGGGCAGCCACGACTGCACGGTAGCCGGCTCCACGGTGACCCCCAGGTCGGCGGCCAGCGTGTCGTTGACGTACCACACCCTCCCGTCCTTCGTCTGCGTGAAGTTGGCTGCGGGCCGGGAGGAGAGGGGGGGGGCGGATCGGGCGGCGGCTGGCGACAGCAGGACCTGGCGTGTCAGGGGGCGGACACGGCAATGCCAGAGCCTCGCACAGGCATGCCCCACGCCGCCCGCCGCCACTCACTGAGCGCGACGCGGAACTCCTGCAGCCCGGTGTACCGGAACGCGTCGCACTGCGCCGTGTCGGAGGTGAGGTCGCTGAGGTTTTCGCGCAGGCGCAGGTTGAAGCAGAGGCGCGCCAGCGGCCGCGTGGGGACCTGGTCGGTCTCGTTCGCGATGATGATGCGCGTACGGATGGGCAGGTTCTGCGGGACAGCGGGTCGTGTACGGTGATGTACGATACCCATGTACGACACACACACACACCCTGCTGCCCACGGACACGCGAAGCGGCTCCCGTACAACCAGCGCGACATCGCCACTAGGTCAAGGGGGCTTGAGCCAGGGCGTCCACGGCTCCTACGTTGCATCGTACTCGCCTCCCCCGCCCACGGCCCCGGCCCACCGCGCAATTGAATGTCTCCACAGCGCACGTGTCGAAGGGGAATGTAAACCTGGCGCGACGGCGGTGCGACGGTAAAAGTGGGTTTGCAGTGCCCGTCGATTGAGCCAGGACCCGGGCTAGCAGCCTTTCCGTATCGCCCCCCGTTCCCCAAGGGCTGCCGGAAGCAGCTCTTCCGTCAGCACGCGCGCCAGCCTGCCGAAAAGGGCGGGGGCCAGCTCACCTGTCTGGGAAGAGCGCGGGCGGCAGCGGCGCCGGGGGTTGCGGCGGCGGCTTGGGCGGCGTCGGAGGCACCGGCGGCCTGGCGGGTGGCGGAAGGCGCCGCGGCGGCATCGGCGGTGAGGACGACTCCATCCACCTCCGACGCTGTAGCGCAAGCTGAGCGGCGCGCGCCCCGCAGCTCGCAGGACACACGTACGGCAAGTCGTACTACGACACGCGCCACGGCCGCCTGCCCTGCCCTCCCCCGCCGAGGTCTCCGCTGGACCGCTACCGTCTCTGGCAGCAGGCCAACGGAGCCGCAGCACGACGCAGCACACAGCACACAGCACACAGCGAGCAGCCCGCAGCAGGCCCCGCATGCTGTCTCGCCGCCACATGCATTGGGACGCCGCCGCCGCAGCGCCCGGTGCTGCGGACACACCGACGCAGCCCAGGCGGCCCCGTGTTCCACGTGAGGCCCCGTGAAGCCGGTGGCGCGAGTGGGGAGGCGCGGGGCGGCCGCTGCTGCGCCGCCGCGGGCCTTACCTTGGGGGCTTGGGCGGCTTGGGCGGCGACGGCGGCTTGGGGGGTGACGGCGGCTTGGGCGGGGGCCGCTGCGGGGGCGGGATGAAAGTGGCTCAGGTCAGGGGTCGGGGATGTGTGCAGGGGCAAGGGGGCACGCCAGGCAGCCCCATGCTAGGCGGCGGGCGTGCGGCGCCAGGCTGCCCGGCGCTAGGTGCCCGCCAGGCAGGGCGCACGGGTTGGAAGGCTCCGTGCGGCTTCCCTGCCGCCACGGCGCCCTGGCCTCTGCCGCTGCCCGGCTATGCATACATGGCCCTGCCACCCGCCCGCCCGCCCTGCATCGCTTCGGCGGGGCAACGCTGCAGTCCAACGCTCCAATGCTCCAATGCTCCACGGGTAACAACCCATGCAATCGCCGTGCGCACGGCCCTGTGCTGCTATGGAGCGAACACGCCGGTCGCGGGTGCACCCGCCCTAGGCTCACCGGGTTTGGTGGCGGCGGGGTGGGCGGCCGCGGCGTGCGGGGCGGGAAGGGTGACGGCGGGGGCTTGGGCGGCCTCGGGGGCGAAGGCGGTTTTGGAGGGGGCGTGGGCGGTTTTGGAGGGGGCGTGGGCGGCTTTGGAGGGGGCTTCGGGAGAGGTGGCGGGGACCTCGGGGGTTTCGGCGAAGGAGGGAGGCTGTCGGTTTGTGTCTGGGCTAGTCCGCGTCCAGTGCGTGATGCTGCTGGGTCCAGGGCGAGCGCGTCCCCAGAGCCGAAAGCATCGGTCAACGTTCGACCGTCAGCATCATCGCCCGGTTGAGAGTCGCCTGCGAGCAAGCAGGGCATAGCAGAATAAAAGAGGGTACTTCAAGTGTGCGGCTAGGTGGGGTTGTGCGAATATGGCTCGGCGGGTTTGCGTTGGGGGCGAGCGGGTTGAGCGGGTGCAGCGTGTCGGCGGGTGCGTACCTCCTCGTGCCAGCCGTGTCGCAGCGAAGCAGCCCGCTCCGCGAGATTCTTGAATTGATAATGCTAACAACGCCAACACGAACGCGGCCGATAGGTACGCGCGCACTGCGCGCATCATGCACGCAACACGGCTGCGTGGCGACCCTAGTATTTGTTACCCAAGCAATAGCGTATAATTTGCAGCAGGTCGCGGCCTCAAAGCGCGTTAAGTCCTCGCCTGCGTGTCCGCGGTCACCCAGCACGAGTTCCAGGCAGCAGAAAGTCGACCCAGCAACATAAGAAGGTATGCTAGGGTAGGGAGTACTGCTGCGCGTCTCGAGGAACAAAGGGACCGGCCTCCTCGCCGACGACGAAAGGCGCACGACCAACCGTTGTTCCGACGCAAGTGCCCGCCGCCTTGCGCCACCCGCCCGGAAACTCATGGACGTCGCCAAGCGCCACAGCAAGACTTCGTGTGA
Source organism: Chlamydomonas sphaeroides (assembly GCA_001662425.1). Taxonomy (NCBI): domain Eukaryota; kingdom Viridiplantae; phylum Chlorophyta; class Chlorophyceae; order Chlamydomonadales; family Chlamydomonadaceae; genus Chlamydomonas; species Chlamydomonas sphaeroides. Next base: position 13,812 of record BDDC01000184.1, on the reverse strand, counting down.
CGACGGGAAGGTAGAAAGCTGTGCCATGTGTGATGCAACCCGCCTGACGCAGAAGTCTGATTCCTGGGTCTGACGTTATCCGTCTGGCCCACGTTTGGTTCCCCACCGTCCCTGTCTCCATCTTCTTTCCCCCGCCGACGCGGCCTCACAGTTGCAGCGCTGACGTGGATGCGGTGCTGCAGTTGCTGCATAGACAGCACCGGACAGTATGATGCCACGGGTCGACGGTGCTTCCTGCCTAGCGCCGGCGCCGTCGGCCGGCTGCTTCAGCGCCGGACGGCCCGCGTCCTACAGTGCGCCGGTGGCAGGACATGACAGATCCCCCTGGTGTGTCGTCACTACGTTACATAGGGTCGCCTCGCTGCCTGCGCTTCGGCCCGGGGCCCGCCGCCTCCCGCGTGGTCGAGGGGACACGCTCGGGTATGTCTGGGCCGCTGGGCCGCTGGGCGTGCTCGCCCTTGCGTACTCCTGACGTCCTGAATGCGTATCCAGTCGTGACAGCACGTTGCATGAGCAGGCGGCACTGTGCCGAGTACGAACTCTCGTACTGTCGGGACAATCCCATGAAGGCCATAGGCTCTTAGCCCAATAGCTACGAAGCCCGCGGGGAGTACGCGCTTCGCAACTGATTGCCAGAACCTACCCACGAGACTTTAGACTAGGAGGCTTCAGACCTCCTGCTTGAGTCCAGGCGCTAGAGCTCATAGGCGCAGTCAGCGCTCAGCGGCTGTGAAGGACCCGCGGGGAGCCGGCTTTTTGTGGCATAAGAATGAAATGGGATACATCCGCGGGGAGCCGGCTGTACGCTGCACGAGCAAGCTGACCAATGAGCAGTGGTGTTGATTGCCAGAGTTGAGGCCAACGGCCAAGCCGCCCAGCTCGGCACGCGAGCCCGGCACAACACATGCTCAGCAAAGCAGGCGCAACCTCCTTGTACTACAAAGCTTTCAATGGGGCCCCCCACAGCGCATGGCGGAGACCGGCCCCGCGCGCGCCGGCCCCTGTTAAGCCGGCCGCCGGCAACATGAGGATGGGCCTTCAGCCACGGACGCGCAGCTAGAAGGAATGTGCTTGTTGTCTTTAGGTACCGGCACGGTAATGCAGCAAGCGGCATCGCAGCCCGCAGCAGTGACAACGCCCCCGCCGCCCAGGCAGAAGCCGGCCTGCCAGTGCGCCACTACTCGCACAAGGCGGCCACCTGACCACTACAACACACGGGGAGCGTGCTACTTGACTCACACTGTAGCAAACGAACACACGCAAGCTGCTGCCGTCCGACGCCCGAGCTCCTGTCGCAGCGCGCAGTTCGTGTGACAACCTCACAACTGCACACCTGCACCGTAACCCCGAGGCGGCGAGGGAACCACTGCATCCCCGGGCCCAGCAACGTAACAGCAACAGCAACACACCTAGCCAACAGGCAGTGACGCACACCGCGCCGCTGCTCGTCGGCTGCCCCATGCCTCCCCCTGCAGCGGGTTGCGCTTTGACAGCCCTCTAAGCACAGCTTGCCAAGTACCGGTAGGAGGATCAAGGAGAGTGCGGATACGGCATGACACACAACCCCATGAATGCTGGCCCCGCCGCCCAAAGGCGCAGGGCCAAACGCGCGCACGCCGCACGCCAGCAAGGCAGTGCGTCAGGAAGTAACGTTTCGTGTGGGCTGCATGCGCTTGTGGCAGCCCTGGCAGCAGCCCTGGCGCGAGGGGTGCGCGCCGCAGCCCGACAGCACAAGGCGCAAGACAGACACCAACACTAACCACCCCCATGAATACAGTTCCGCTCTGGACGCGGCGCCAGGCCTATGCAACACGCTGGCTCTCTAGTAAGACGGCCTATGCAACAGCTCACCGCGACCGCGCAATACCCCGCTGATGACTAGCTTGAGGCCTCGCCCTGGGCCAAGAAGCCCTGGCATCCGCCCCTGGCCCCCGCGAGGGGCTCGCAGTGTCGCCCGAGTGCAGTGCCGCTCAGCCCTATGCAGCGCGGTATGCGCGTATGTGACATGCAGCCTTCTTGTCTCTTCTTCCTCCTCACTGCAGCACCTTGGCCGCAAGCGCCGGCCGCGATTCCCAAGAACATGCATACCCCATGACCTGAGCTCTCAGCCCTTTGGCTCCCTCCCATTGGCTTGCAATTCCCCAGCCCGCTTCGCCCAGCCACCACCTTCCTGTCTTTGGCATCCCACCTCCTGAACCAAGCATCCCCGCCGCACGGGTGGAAGGCCCAGGCCGGCCGCGGGTGTGCCTCCTCTCCAGCCGTCCATCATTCCATCTTAGGCAAGCCCCCCACAACGAGTACCTCGCCCACCGGTTCACGAGGTTCACACAAACGGAAGCAATGCACACCGCTGGCCGCGCACCTTGGGTCGCTCGCAGCGCCAGCCGCCCCAGCCCTCGCTACAAACTCAAGAGGCGTTTGCATCCGCCCCCGGCCCCCGGAAACGGGCCGCGGCAAACGCGCCCTCTAAATCTTGCGGAACCCCCTCCCCAATACCAGGCCAGGCCGCTCAGTCTGCCTTGGCCGCCCTCTGCCGCGCCTGAAAGCGGCTGCGTCTCAGCGCCTGGCCCACCAGCGTGGCAGCCATCTTGATCCCAATGTACGGCACCGGACGGTACGGCAGCCCCAAGATGCTGTACAGCAGCGACACGCAGGGCAGCTCGACGGCCAGCTGTAGCGCCAGCAGCAGCGTCGTGGGCACCTGGGGGGCGGCCGAGCGGAGGGCATATGGAGCGCGGAGGCGGGGCAGGACTCGGGCGCCACAGCAGGGAAGTTGCGGATGCTGCTGCTGCTGCTGCCTCCTGCTGCCTCCCCCACCTGCTCGAGCATCGCCTTGGCCACGCTCTCATTGAACACCTCGCCCCACAGCCGGCACACGCCCAGCACAAACGTGGGCATGGGCGCCAGCCCCAGCCCCAGCAGCGCGTGGCAGGCGCCCCGCCAGGCCGTGACGCCCGCGATGGCGCCGAACAGCGCCGCAGGCCGCCCGCCGCCGCGCGTGCCGTACCAGGCGAGCAAGCCCGCCTGGCCGCCCTGTGGTGCGGGCAGCGGCAACGGCGGATGTGGGCGGCAAGGCGCCGGACGCGACGCTGAACCCCAGCTGCCACAGCCAGGCCTTGGCCGGCAAGCAGGCTTCCCGGCGCTGCGCGGCGGCCCATTCGCCGTGGCCTGCCCTCCTGATGTGCCCACCTGGCAGCGACCCATGCATGGATGCTCGGCCCGCCCTTGGCCCAACCTTGGCCAGCACGAGCCACTCCGACGGGCGGCCCGGCTCTCGCTGCCACCCCACTGCGTCCGCGGCCCCCACCGCACGCACCTGGTAGAGCGCCATGAACGCGGCCGTGGCGGGTCCGTCCTGCAGTAGCGCTCGCAGCGCGCTCAGCGACACAAACAGCAGCGTCATGAGCGAGTAGAGGCGGCACACGGGCTGCGGGGGAGGGGCAGGGCGAGGGAGCGGGCAGGAGGGACGTGGGATTGCGTAAGGCCCGGCAGCCGCACGCAAGGGGGAGGGCACCGGCGAGCGTGTGCACGCATGCGGCGAGACCGAGGCCCGCTTGCGCCCGGCCTCGCACAGGCCGCCGCACCCAGCCCTCCACCCGGGCGCACCGTCAGCCTCTGCGCCGTGTCCTCCCAAAACGCCCGCTCCATGGCGCGCGAGGGAAAGCCTTGGAAGCACAGCACCAGGCCAGAGCCCAGCTCCCCCGCAATGCTGCCCAGGACCGCCGCCGTGCTGAGGGCAGGGGGCGGGGCCGCCGCCGCTGCCGCTGCCTGCGCCGGTGGCGACGACGAGGACGGAGAGGCCGAGGACGAGCCCAGTGGCTCGTCGGCTCCGCGAGGCTTCGACACCGACGACTCGGCCGTGCGCCCGCCACAGCCGTTCGCCGCCCCCCAGCCCATCGCTGACCCGGCTGCGTCGGTGGCGGCCGGGGCCTTGCCCATGACGAAGTCTGCGCTGACCAGGGGGTCCAAGTCGGCCCCTCCCTCGGCGCTGTCAATGGTGCTCATCCAGGTGCACGAGTCCGCGACGTAGGGTACGTCGTCGGAGGCAGCGGCAGGGGCAGCGGCGCCGCTGCAGGACTCGGGCGGTGGCGCCGGCGTGACCTCCTCCCACACTCCCGACGATAGCGCAGTCGAGCGCATCCGGTGGTATAAGGGAAGCGGCCGACCCGCCGGCGCCTCGCCGTCGGGCGACACCACGTCGCTGAAGTGCCTCGGCACGCGATGCTGGGGGGCGCTCGCAGGCGGCGTGGCGGAAACCCCGGAGGACCGGGCCGCCGCGGCTGAGCTGGGTCGCTGCGCGCGCCCGTCGTTGGGGCCAAAGGCGGACACCACCGCCGCTGTGTTCGGCTCGCTGATGGCTCCTGGCGTCGCCGCCAGCAACGACGCCGCCGGCCCCGGCGAGAAACGAGACGGCGGCGCCGCCGAGCACTCCGCCGCCGCGGCCGCGCCGGCAGCGCCCTCATGCAGCAGCAGCCGCAGGCGGTTGATGCCGGCGGCGTCGCCGTCAGCCGCCGCCGTCAGCAGGGCCTCCGCTTGGCACAGGCCCAGCGTCACGACCGTGACGCGGAGGGCCAGCTGCGCCGTGCAGGGCAGTCCAAGCTCTCCGCAGCCAGCCATCACCGTCGCCGCGGTGTCGCACAGGTACTGCCGCAGGGCCGGCGCCGCGCCGTCAGTGTCAGCGGCCTCCGCCAAGCCGAGCTGGCGGAGGAGAATGGCCTGCATGTCGGCCGTGAAGTTGGGCAGAAGCTGCTGACAATCACGGGCGTCGCTGTTGACAGGAGCCGCGGCGGAGCCGCTGCCGTCAGCTGCGGCCGACGCGGCGTCAGAGGTGATGGCGGCGGCGGCATCGAGCAGCAGGCCAAGGTCGCTTAGCATCTCCGCCGCGGCGGCGTCCGGGGTGGCAACACCCTCCGCCGCCAGCCGGCGCCGCAGGCCGCACAGCTCCGCAGCTGCGCCGGCCGCCAGCGTCGCCGGCAGCTGCCCGAGGTCTTCGGCGGCAGCGCCGAGGAGGCAGGGGCGCAGCAGCACGACGGCCGCCGGCAGCGCCAGCGGCTCCGCCCCGGTGGCGTTGCCGCCGACGCCCGCACCTGCCGCCGCCGGTAAGCGGCACTCGACCTGCAGCAAGGCGCTGTGGTGGGGCAAGTCCGCGGCGCTGACCTCCAGCAGAGCCACTTCGCCGCAAGGCCCGGCCGCAGCCGCCGCGGCCGCAAGGTGCCCCTGCCATGCCGCGTCAAGCGGCGGTAGCAGCGCCGACGGCGCGTCCACGGCCAGCAGCCGTCGGAGCTCCCGGCAAGGCAGGAACCGGCCCAGGCAGCGGACAGACAGCTGCTGGGCGCCCTGGCACGGCAGCCCAACCAGCAAGCAGAGGGATCCTTGCTGCGGCCCCACGCCGCCCCCTGTCCTGCGTCCGGTCGGCACCGCGACGCAAGCAGGGTGTGCCGTCAGAGCAGCGGCGGCGGCGCAGCCGCCCGAGGCTGCAGCCGCGCTGCCGTGGCACTCAGAACGCCAGCAGCCCTCGCCGGCGCCGGCGCCGGCGCCGCCGCTAGCCGCCGCCTCGGTCTTCGCCGACGGCTGCCACGTCAGCGCGTGCGCGCCGCGATCCACCTGTACGACAACCCGCGGCTCGAGATTCGGATTCACGAGCCCCATGCCGTACAGCTGCGCCATGAGGGCCTCGGCCTGCGGCGCCGCCATGTCGGCCGGCGGCGACGCCGCGTCGCCAGCCTCGCCGTCGGCTGGCGGACCCACATAGCAGTAGTCAAGGACAAGCTCCACACAGCCGGGCCGGGCGCCGAAGCTTCGCAGAGCCCAGCCAGAGGGCAGCAGCGCCGCCGCAAGGCCGGGCAAGGAGGTCACGTCAAGGCGGCTCACGCTACCGGAGTTTAGCTTGACGGCGACGCGGCAGCTGCTCGGGACCAAGCCGGCGCCGGAGCTGGCCCTGGCGGCGGCGGCGAAGCCAGGCGCTGCGCCGCCGGGCTGCGCGGACGCGGAGATGGGCTGCGACGAGGAGATTGGCTGCGGCGCGGCCGTGGCGCCAAGCGGGAGGATGTGGGACCTGGAGAAGCCACCGGAGTCCGGCGGTGTGGCCAACGGCGACCTGTGCGCACCGGCGGCAGCTGCCGGCGGTGGCGGCGGCGGCGGCGGCAGCAGCGCCGCCAGCACCCGGCTGCCGATGGAGGGGAGTGAGCCGCTGCCGAGCGCCGAGGCCGAGGCGCCGCGCGGGAGCGGGTCGGCGCTGCCGCCTGCGCCATGGCTGTTGTAGGTATGGCTACTGCTGCTGAAGTGGCTGGGGCTCAGCCTCTCCATGGCTTCCACGGCGGCGGCGGCGGCCGCAGCCACTTCGGCGATTAATGCGGCCTGTTGCGCGCTGTCAGACTCGTCCTCGGGTCCCCCGATGTTGGCCGAGCCGGTGCCGTCGTCCCCGCCGAGCAGAAGCGTGATGGAGCATTCGGATTCGGGCTCGCCAGCGGCAGCGGCAGCGCCGCCGACAAACGTGGCCCGGTCTACCGAGCGGGAGACAGAGCTGGAGTGGACGCGGCAGTCGACCGCAGCCAGCCGACGGGCCGTGCTGGCTCCGCTGGCGCTGCTGTTGGCGCTGCCGGTGGCTACGATCGCAGCACCGGGCGCGCGACCGTCGGGACCGCAGGTAGCTAGGGTCGGGGAGTGCGGCGGTGGGCATTCTGGTTTGGGGAGGTAGAGGCGATGGAGGCGACGCGGGTGGAGGGGCTGGCGGATCACGGGCGCCTCTGCGGGCTGAGGCAGATTGAGACCGCGCACGGGAGGGAATGTGGACGGGTACGGGTAGTCCGCTGTGAGCATGTCCTCAAGCGACGGGCCGCGGGGCGAGAGAGAGGCGCTGGGGTTCGCGGGCATGGCGTGTGAGAGGGTTCGCGTGAAGCCCGTGCCGACCGTCAACACCGTGCTCGCGCTCGATGCGCTGAAGGCAACATCCAGCAGATCCGTCGGTGTTCCTGTGGCCCAGCGTGCACACATGGAGTTTCGTTTCTTCTCCCACGCAACCACTTCCCGGATGGAGCCTACGCACGGTATGCCTGCAGGCCCTTGACATACCAGTCGTGGATTCATCGGGGCTCAGCAGCCTCACATCGCAAGCGCGAGCAACGCCGCTCGGACTTGCCGAAGTCGCGTCGCCAGGCATGCGTGCTAACACGCGCCCTGTCCAGGGCACTACGTTGTGGCGGTTGGCTGCAAGCTTGCAGGGCGTAACGCGCTGAACCGTGACAAAACGAAACGAGCAGCTTTACTTTGCGGCAAGCTCAAGGGCCTGTCACGCCAGTGCAGATAAGTACGTTGCAAGTATATATTGGCATGAACGGTGCAGAAGCATGTGCAAGACTGCTCGCCACAACAGGCCACGTACACGGGGGTACGCCGTGTTGTGCCGGCCCACCGCAGCCGCCACCACGCCCGCCCGTCGCCCCGGGTGCCGAGGTACCAGGCACAAGACTCCGGAGATTCGGTGTGCCCCAGACCCCACAAATAGTCCCAGCTATGACCGCATAATGACTGACGGTGTACGTCTGGTCTGGGTCAGGAGGACCCTCCTGGTCTGGGTGGCCTCTTTTTGGGGGGAGCCATGCGCCCATGCGCAGCTGTGACAGGTTTCCCCTTGACCTGCTAGACCAGGATATGTGGACGACGACAGGCAGTTGTTTGGGCCGAGATCCCGTCGCGCAACGGCGTTGGGATCTTGGGAATCTTCGTCCCTGTTGTTGCTCGGTGCTGTTGTGTCGATGTGGTGGACCTCCTCGTGTCGACTGGGCCAACTCCCTCCAACCGACCGAAAGGGGGTCCGAAGACACCTCCTGCGTACTGGCAACTTCCGTGCAGATGTCGCACACCAGGAGGGGGCCACCTCCTGACCCACACAGCAGTGGGAGATGCCATGCGCCCCACGTTGCGCCTTTCGCGTGGGCTTAGGTCACACGATGCCGTTGCAGCCAGGAGGTTGCAACGGGGTACGTACTGCCACAGCTCCTGCAACGCAAGGCGTACTCCTTCCTGTGCGCGACATACCTAGACCCAACTGCAGGTCGTGCCCCCCTGCCGCCGCGGCACCGTCCAACCCTCTCCCATGTCCCTCACCCACAGCAGGACGAGCCTCGTGAAACGACTCAGTTCAGCCGGCTCCCCTGCGCTGCCACACGCGCGCGGCGCTCGCCTCGTGGCGTCCCCGCAACTCAGCGGCCAAGCCGCTTCCCCACCCCCGCATGATGCAGCGCTTCCCCAGCTGCTCCAGCCAGGCTTGACCACGCCTCAAGCCCTCGGTTCCTAGCTGGTTCTCATCTTCAAGCCTCCCCTTCCGCTTCCGCTGCTTAGGGGCCGAGCGACTTGATCATGTTGTACAGCAGCGTGGCCTCGCGTGGCGCCGAGACCTTGCCGGTCAGGATGTCGCCCGGCGTCACGTGCTGGCCGTAGCAGTTGGCGATGTCCTCCAGGTCAGGCTCCACGGACGTGCCCTGCATCGACACATCCACCAGCATGCCCCTGCGGGTGGGGAGTCAGGTGCAGCGAAAGGCGGGGCGAGCGCGCCGACAGTAAGCCCTCCAGGCATGGTGCACCCACACAGCATCTTCACAGCACCAGCATGCCCCTGCGGGAAGCGCGCGTGCAGGCCCAGCAGCGCGCGAAGGCAGGGGTGTGGACCGACGGCAAGATGTGCAGCGGGCGCTGCTCGCAGGCCACGCGCCCCACGGACAGGGCCGGCAGCGTGCACGGCCCATGAGCGTCATGGAGGCGACTCCCCCATACCCATGGCAAGCCACGCGCTGCCGCCGCTCCCACGCATGCATATGCCGGCGCATGCTGCGATCCGGAGCCCGGGGCTCATGTGAGCTGTGCACGCGCGCTGCGGCCGGGGTCCGGCAAAGCACGGGCCCAGGAGCTGCGCAGCTGACACGCCCTGCGGCGCCGCGCCGGTGTCGCCTGCGGCCGACCTACTTGGAGATGGTGAATGAGCGCGTCTTGATGCCGGTGTCACCGGTCTGGCCGGTCTGCGTGTTGACGGCCGCCGACTTGTCGACCTTGTCGCCCAGGTTGAGGCCGAAGTCCAGGCCAATCTTCATGGCGCGCTTGTCCTGCGGGCGTGAGCCCGGGGCAGGGGGCAGCGCGCCACGGCATGCGTGCGTCGATGAGTTGCGCAGTTGGAGGCGCCCGAGGCATCGACAGCACGGCCGAGGCATGGCGGCGGCACTGCAACCTGCAAAAGTGATGTGTGCCGGACGGGTTCTGGCCAGCCACCCCAAACCAGCTGCACCAGCCGCAGTCCTTGCGTGCATAACACGTGTGCTGCCCCCGAGCCCGGAGGCATAACGGTCGGCGGCATTGCCGGCTGACGCCTGATACGTGCTGCCCCCGGGGTCCCGTGTGCTCTGCGCCACGCACCGACAGGAAGGCCTTGATGTCGGAGTCGACGGCCAGCGTGATGATGGTGTGCTGCTCGCTGTAGCCCATCACGGCACCCACGCTGAAGCCGTCCACCTTGATCGGCAGCGGCGCCGACCTGGAGCGTGGAGAGGAAAGTAAGGTTTCAGGAGGGGAAAGGGGGCGCTGCTGGTGTGGACACAGGGAGTGCTCCAAGTTAGCACGAGGCGTATTTGGGCTGAGCCGGCAGGTAGAGCGGCAGCAGCTGCCAACGGTGCGCGTACCAGCCAGAGGGGCTGTTGGGCAGACGAGCCACAAGCAGGCCGTAGCCCTGCGTGACCGACACACCAAAGCCGACCTGCGCGCGGGCGAGACAAGGGGGTTCGGTGAAGAGGGGGACCTGGGGCTGGCCGTGGCGTAGACCCGCCAGCTGCGAATACCCAGCTCCAGCACCTTCTCCGAGCACGCCGGTCACGAAATTACGCCCTAGGTTACGCTATTCATGCTTGCCTTGTTGGTCATCATGGTAAGCAGGCCTTTGCAGCTGGGAATCGCATCGTGCGGGAGCTTGCCCTGCGCCTGCATGGTCTTCAGCGTGTCCACGGCGTCCAGAATCGAGATAAGCAGCGGGTTCTTCTTGGCGTCCAGCGCGCTGACGCGCTGGTTGCTGCCATACTGCGCGGAGGGAGATGCATCAGCTCGTGGGCCACAGCGCTGACTGCTTGCCGCTAATGCTAACCTGGCGGTTGATCTCATCTTCAAGGTGCAGCGACATGGCTGCCGGCGGTCAAGCGTCGAGAGGAAGGGGTGGGTTCGGCTTTTGCGCAACACAATGTTCGCTGATTGGGCGTGGTTTGGTGAAAGTCGTAGGCGGCAATGGGAATGGGTTAACGGCTCGCCGTCGCGACACATTTCCCTAGTACGGCGCAGCCACGAACACATCAGGCCCCAGTGCCCCCGCTCCCAAGAAACGGAGGCACGCCCAAAACCCCAGCCCCGTCCAACGTCACACTGCCTCGCCAGCTGTACTCAACAATCCAAGAGGCCCGCCTCAGGTCGCCGGCTGTTGGCACAGCCGCACAGGCCAGGGCGGGCCCAGGGGATCTCCCCTGACCATCATATGTGCAGCCACACAGGGCTTTGCCCTCTTATTCCCGACATACCCGAAATCTGGTGTGCCAAAGTATATTGCACAAAACTGCTCACGTGGAAGGGCCCTACCCCTGCTGCGCACCCGGTTGCCCAGCTACCGTACGGCACACTCCGCACACCCCTTTCCCGACCCCTCGCCCTCGCAGGCGCAGGCCAATGCGCGGCCGTGCCCCAGCAACCATCCTACGCAATTCACATCCGAGCAGCTCACGCATGAGCACCTAGCTGACCGCAGCGCACATACACGCACACGTGCTCGCGCACCTAACTCTACTTGTTGAACGTCCCGTTTGCGAGACGCTCGTGCATGCGGTCGAGCGTCTCTCGCAGCATCTGCGCGAACTCCACCTGCATCTCGTCCATTTTGTGCTGGTACTGCAGGATCTGCGGTCGGTACGGCAGAAAGTCGCACGGGATGCATCCAGGACGAGGTGACTGATGAGGCTGGTGTGGACTTTGCACCCAGTCCAGGTCACAGCACGCTCCCGTTCCGCGACAGGCAGCACTCAGGCGCGGCACCGGCACCGGCAGCCAGCCGGCGCCACCAAACTCGCCCCGCCCGCTGCAGCACCTTGCGGGCCGGCTGTGGACCGCCGGCGCCCCGCCATGCTGCGCCACGCCCGGCTCTGCCACCGCACCTCGTTGTCGCTGGCCTTCTTCTGCGCCTCCTTGTCGTGCTGCAGCTTGGCGATGTCCGAGTCGCGCTCCTCGATCGTCTTTTTCAGCGCCCGGTTCTCGGACTCGAGCTCCGACACCTGCGGTTATCACGATTGGAGCGGACAGGCGCCGAGCGAGCCCTTCTGCTGCTGAGGCCGCACAGTGCACGCGAAGCGCATGGCGGGTCGCCGCGGTCGCGCAGGTGAGGCAAGCAGGCAGGCAGGTGCGGACGCAGGTACTCAAGTTCGGCCCTATAAAGTTGAACACAAGTGCCGGGCAAGGCCCTGGCGCTGCTGGTGCAGGCCCCGGCGCATAGCGTGCCTGGTCGCCGCGCAGGGGCCTCTCGGCGGGACATGGCCGGGGCATCCCATGCCGCCGCGCGGCCCCTCACCCAACCGGCATGTTGCCCCACGTTCCAGCTACAGCCCTGCCCATTCCCAGTTTCTGGTGCTTGACAGCCATGCCCCAACCCCCCTGCGGACCGGGCTATCCCGGAGCCGCGTCGCCCCCCGCGCCACCCCAACCCCAGGGCAACCTCTTGCTCCTTAACACCCTTGCCCATGTCCCAGCTCCCCCTGCCGCACATTGCCTCGGCAGCAGCTATTCCTGCAGCCCCCGCCCCACCAGCCCCGCCCGCCTGCCGCCGCCCCACCTTTTTGAGAAGCTGCTCCTGCATGCCCTTGTACTGCCGCATCATGTCGGCGGTGATGTCCAGCGTGTCCTCCTTCTGCTGCTCGATGGCGGCGCTGAACGCCTCCATGCGCTCCCGCCACGTGCGCTCGCTGCGCCGCGCCTCCAGGGCCTGGCGAGGGCGGCGTGGAGGGCGAAGGGTCGAGGGCGGAGCGTGGCTACGCAGCTCGGGCTGTGCCCAGCGCCTCCCTCATCGCCATCGGTACCGCACGATGCGGCCCCACGCCAGTCATCTACGCGCACGCCTCCAGGCCCCAAGCCTGCCTCACCTCATGGCTCCTCAGCTCCAGCAGGTGCTGCAGCGACAGGATCTCCGCCTCGGCCCGGGCCAGGTTTTCCTTGTCCGCCGTCTTGGCGGCCTTGGCGGCGTCGGCCTTCTTGGGCGCCATGGCGCCGGCCTGGGGGCGTGCGATAGGGAGGGGGAAGGTAGGGGAGGCAGTAGATTGGCGTGGGTGGCACGGCAGAGAGGGGCACGGGTGTCGTGGCACGTTGTGGTGGCCGGCGCGGGCTCTGCAGCGGCGCTCCCGAGGGTGGCGCTGGGCGGCGCGCGCGAAAGGTGTGGGTGGTGCACCACAGCAAGCAGGCGCAGGCTGTGGAGGCCGACTGAGACACGCAGTTGGGGCGGGCTTCCCCGGAACGATGATGCAGGTGCTGCCGGGAAGGCGGTGTGGAGTGGGATGTCGCGGTGGGCCGCGGGCCCGAGGCCAGTGGGGGTAGGGCCGGTGTGGAAGGAAACGGCAGTGATCGCACGCAGTAGCAAGGACGTTCGGCAGTATGAGGAGGGCCGGCCACCACCTGCTGCCCTGAGCGTGGGGGCCGAACATGGCCCGACGCCGCTGTGCCGGAGTGCGCGATGGGCGTTGGCAGCGGTCCCACCGGGGAACTGCGCTGCCGCACGCACCGGCCGTTGGCAGCCTTGTCGCTGTCTCTGCTAAGTTTCCTCCAGCTGCAGAAGGCGAGTTGTCACGCGTACACAGCGATGCTAGCCTGCGGGCTGGGGCCGAGCATGCGGGGGCATGCTAAGACCCTCAGGTCGGTGCCCGGTGCAGGGCGAAGCCAAGCTTCTCGAGCATCTACCTATCAGTTGAACAGCGCTTGCAGCGACGAGGTTGAGCGCGGCTCTCCGTCAGGTATCTAAGCTGGGGCAAATGAGCGATTGCTTGGCAGTCGTGATAAGAAGTGACCAACCGGTTCGGGTTTAGACTTGTAAGAGGATCGTGGCAGCGCACTTGCAAAGCTGAAACACCCGTGTTTGTCTTTCTCTTTCCAGGCTCATTCGGGACTGCATTGGCACAGCGCTCTCGCGGCTTTGTGCTGCACTGAACCCAGACTGGCAGTGTTAATCAACATCTCTTCCTCACACATCATAAGGGTTACTCGGGCCAGCTGCCGTCGCCATCACAATTATAATCACCGCGATCGCCCACGCACAACCCAGGCACGCAAACCCCAGCGCTCCATGCAATATATGCAACCGATACATCGCAGAGCGGCAACCCGGTAACACAGCGTCGCGTGTCGTCACTGCCCCACTATGCCGGGTGGCCGGCGCTGCGTCGGCGCGCTGCTGCAGCGCGCGGCAGCGGGCGCCTGGCGCAGCGGCCTGACGAGCAGCGGATCATGGAGCCTGGCCGCTAGCACATCTGGTCTGCGCTTGGATGCGGCGGCAGCACCGCTGGCCGACGGCGGGCAGGAACCGCCGCAGCTACCTCCGTGGCCACGTCCCTCCCTGGGCCTTCCAACACCGGTAAGCCCCGGCCCCACACCCGCCCTCCCCTCCCCTCCTACCTACCCACGTGCAAGCATCCCCTCCTTTCCTCACGGCCGTGCTTTCTCTCATGCATCATACCCCTCTCCCCTCCTTGTTCCTTTTGTAATCTCTCTCTCTCTCTCTCTCTCTCTCTCTCTCTCTCTCTCTCTCTCTCTCTC